>WNWK01007625.1:0-92132 GCA_009830355.1 Cherax destructor | reverse complement strand
CGAAAACTGTTTTGATTATTTTTGTCAGTGCAGAAAAAATGTAAACACGATTTTTTATATTAAATGGTTATAACTATGACCATAATTTTTAAAGAGGTGGACCGATAAGCCAGCGGAAGGCGTCGGCCAGATGACCAAAACCTCCAATGGTGGGTCATCATTTGAATAAGACCCGCATCAGGAAACACTTGTCCTGCTTCCTGACGAACCTTACCTACCTACCTACCTACCTACCTACCTACCTACCTACCTACCTACCTACCTACCTACCTACCTACCTACCTACCTACCTACAACTTTTTCAGATTGCTGAAGTTTAAAAAAAACTTGACTTTGACCACTGTAAATAATGCATTACCAATTAAACGTGTGTGTGTGTGTATGTACTTACCTAATTGTTGTGGATGCAGGGGTCGAGTCACAGCTCCTGTCCCCTTCTCTTCACTGGCCGCTACTAGGTCACTCTTCCTATTCCATGAGCTTTATCATACCTGGAGTTTACCTGGAGAGAGTTCCAGGGGTCAACGCCCCCGCGGCCCGATCTGTGACCAGGCCTCATGTTGGATCAGAGCCTGATCAACCAGGCTGTTACTGCTGGCCGCACGCAGTCCAACGTACGAACCACAGCCTGGCTGGTCAGATACCGACTTTAGGTGCCTGTCCAGTGCCTGCTTGAAGACAGCCAGGGGTTTGTTGGTAATCCCCCTGATGTATGCTGGGAGGCAGTTGAACAGTCTTGGGCCCCTGACACTTATTGTGTTGTCCTCAACGTGCTAGTGGCACCCTGCTTTTCATTGGGGGATGTTACATCGCCTGCCGAGTAGGGAGTGACTCTCGTGTGCAAGTTTGGTACTAATCCTCGAGAATTTTCCACGTGTATATAATAATGTATCTCTCCGCCTGCGTTCTAGGGAGTACAGGTTTAGGAACTTCAAGCGTTCCCAGTAATTGAGGTGGTTTATCGCAGTTATGCGTGCGGTGAAGGTTCTCTGTACATTTTCTAGGTCAGCAATTTCACCTGCCTTGAAAGGTGCAGTTAGTGTGCAGCAATATTCCAGCCTAGATAGAACAAGCGATCTGTAAAGTGTCATCATGGGCTTGGCATCCCTGGTTTTGAAGGTTCTCATTATCCATCATGTCATTTTTCTAGCAGATGCGATTGCTACGATGTTATGGTCCTTGAAGGTGAGATCCTCTGACATGATCACTCCCAGGTCTTTGACATTAGTTTTTCGCTCTTTTGTGTGGTTGGAATTTGTTTTGTACTCCGATGAGATTTTAATTTCCTCACGTTTTCCATATCTGAGTAATTGAAATTTCTCATCATTGAACTTCATATTGTTTTCTGCAGCCCATTTAAAGATTTGGTTGATGTCTGCTTGGAGTCTTGCAGTGTCTTCAACGGTGGACACTGTCATACAGATTCGGGTGTCATCTGCAAAGGAAGACACGGCACTGTGACTTATATCCCTGTCTATGTCCGATATGAGGATGAGGAACAGGATGGGAGCAAGTACTGTGCCTAGTGGAACAGAGCTTTTCACTGTAGCCGCCTCAGACTTTACTCTGTTGACTACTACTCTTTGTGTTCTACTTGTTAGGAAATTATAGATCCATCTACCAACTTTTCCTGTTATTCCTTTATTACGCATTGTGTGTGCTATTACACCATGGTCACACTTGTCAAAGGCTTTTGCAAAGTCTGTGTATATAACATCTGCATTCTGTTTGTCTTCTAGAGCATCCAGAACCTTGTCGTAGTGGTCTAGTAGTTGGGACAGACAGGAGCGACCTGCTCTAAACCCATGCTGCCCTGGGTTGTGTAATTGATGGGTATCTAGATGTGTGGCGATCTTGCTTCTTAGAACCTTTCAAAGATTTTTATGATATGGGACGTTAGCGCTATTGGTCTGTAGTTCTTTGCTATTGCTTTACTGCCCCCTTTGTGGAGTGGGGCTATGTCTGTTGTTTTTAGTAACTGCAGGACGACCCCAGTGTCCATGCTCCCTCTCCACAGGATGTTAAAAGCACGTGATAGCCCCTAGCAGTTCTTGATGAACGGAGCGGAGTGCATGGGCATGTCATTTATTGCCTTTTCGAAGTCATTTGGCGTCAGGGTAATGTCAGATAGGCATGCGTCTGCCAAGTGCTGTGGCACTCTCATAAAAATTCATTTAGGTCTTCGACTTTCAGTCTGGTTAGCGGCTCGCTAAAAACTGAGTCATACTGGGACTTTAGTAACTCACTCATTTCCTTGCTCCCATCTGTGTAGGACCCATCCCGTTTAAGTAGGGGCCCAATACTGGTTGTTGTTCTCGACTTTGATTTGGCATAAGAAAATAAATACTTTGGGTTTCTTTCAATTTCATTTATGGCTTTTAGTTCTTCCCGCGTTTCTTGATTCCTGTAAGATTCCTTTAGTTTTAATTCGATGTTTGCTATTTCTCTGACCAGTGTCTCCTACGTATTTCAGATATCTTGGCCTCTTGTAGTCGCTCCGTTATTCTTTGCCTTCGCCTGTATAGGAGCGCCTCTCTCTTTCTAGTTTACATCTCCTCCTTTTCCTTAAGGGAATTTGCCTTAAGCAAACCTCAAGTGCCACAGAGTTAATTTGTTCTAGACATAGGTTAGGATCCGTGATGCTTAGGCTATTTTTACAGTTTATATCATTTAGGACTTGGTTTACTTGGTCCCACCTTATGTTTTTGTTATTGAAGTTGAATTTGGAGAAGGCTCCCTCGGGCTGATCACATTTTGTCGATCTCTACTATTTACTGGTTTAAGGTGAATTTGGTGCAGAGATTTAAAAGTTCATGTGTGTGCGAGTTTTCATCTGAGCTGCCTCCTGGTGTTATCTCTGCTACCACATTGTTTGCAATGTTCCTCCATTTTAGGTGCCTTAGGTTGAAATCCCCCAGGAGCAAGATGTTGGGGGCAGGAACTGGAAGATTTTCCAGACAGTGGTCAATTTTCAGAAGCTGTTCCTGGAATTGTTGGGACGTTGCATCTGGGGACTTGTATACAATCACGATGACCAGGTTTTGATTCTCGACCTTTATTGCTAATACTTCAACTACATCATTTGAGGCATTTAGTATTTCTGAGCATATAAGTGACTCTGTGATATACAGGCCAACCCCCCCTTTTTGCCTGTTCACTCTCTCACATCTGTATAGGTTGTAGCCCGGGATCCATATTTCATTGTCCAAGTGATCTCTTATGTGGGTCTCTGTGAAAGCCGCAAACATAGCATTTGACTCTGTAAGCAGTCCACGAATGTAAGGTACCTTGTTGTTCTTTGTTGGCTTTTGACCCTGTATATTTGCAAAGATGAATGTCGTTGGATTGGTGGTGTGTGTGTGTGTACTCACCTATTACTCACCTATTTGTGGTTGCATGGGTCGAGTCATAGCTCCTGACCCCCGCCTCTTCACTGATCGCTACTAGGTCCTCTCTCTCCCTGCTCCATGAGCTTTATCAAACCTCGTCTTAAAACTATGTATGGTTCCTGCCTCCACTACGTCACTTTTTAGACTATTCCACTTCCTGATAACTCTATAACTGAAGAAATACTTCCTAACATCCCTTTGACTCATAGGAGTCTTCATCTTCCAATTGTGACCCCTTGTTTCTGTGTCCCATCTCTGGAACATCCTGTCTCTGTCCACCTTGTCAATTCCTCGCAGTATTTTATATGTTGTTATCATGTCTTCCCTGACCTCCTGTCCTCTAGTGTCGTAAGGACGATTTCCCTTAACCTTTCTTCGTAGACAATCCCCTTAGCTCTGGGACTAGTCTCGTTGCAAACCTTTGCACTTTCTTTAATTTCTTGACGTGCTTGACCAGGTGTGGATTCCAAACTGGTGCTGCATACTCCAGTATGGGCCTGACGTATATGATGTACAGAGTCTTGAACGAATCCTTACTGAGGTATCGGAACGCTATTCTCAGGTTTGCCAGACGCCCGTGTGGTGCAGCAGTTATCTGGTTGATGTGCGACTCAGGAGATGTGCTCGGTATTATACTCACCCCAAGATCCTTTTCCTTGAGTGAGGTTGGCAGTCTTTGGCCACCTAGACTATACTCTGTCAGCGATCTTCTTTACCCTTCCCCGATCTTCATGGACCAGGCTTGTAGCCTGTCCAGGTCTCTTTGTAGTCCTGCCTGATCCTCGGCCGATTAAATTCTCCTCATTAGCATTCATATATACCAAAAACAGCACAGGTCCTAGGACTGATTCCTGTGAAACCCCGCTCGTTAAAGGCACCCACTCTGACACTTCGTCACATTCCATGTTATATACACTAATGGATCTAAAGAGGAGTCTTCTGGCAGGGCTGCATCTGCTCTTGTTGCCACCTCCCTAGTTAAGAACGATAATAAATTTGTTGAACTAGGCATAAGAATTAACAACTGGGCGTCTACACTGCAAACTGAATTGTTTGCAATCCTAATGGCACTAAAGCTAACTTATGACACTGAGCTTGACTCTGTCATCATTACTGATTCTATGATATCACTGAAGGCTCTTGACTCATATAACGACTCCAACAACATGCTCATTGGAGAAGCCAGGTATAGATACTCAAAAATCCGGGACAAAGGAATTAATGATCAATTGCTATGGATCCCATCACACATTGGATTACTCCTTCATTATAAAGTTGATATGTTAGCCAAGAAGAGCACCCAGAAGGAGAATGTAGAATATAACTTTGGTATATCTGTGTCTAGCACTAGGAATAATATTAGGAGAGAAATAAATAATGAAAATGATAGTTATAGGAATGCAATTAGAAGCCTGAGTAGATCTATAACCCACTATGATAACATGAACGTAGATAAGTATGTTTATGGAGCAACTTGCAATGTGAACAGACTGACTGATGTTGTAGTGGCCAGGCTTAGGCTTGGCTACAAGTACTGACTGATGTTGTAGTGGCCAGGCTTAGGCTTGGCTACAAGTACTTCTGGCAGTTTGGGAGACACACAGATGATGATCAAACTAAATGCAAATTATGTGATCAGGCATATGGTCACTGTCTTGAACACTATGTGCTGAATTGTCCACTTATTGAGGAATACAGAGATAGACAGTATAATAACCTATGTGACATGTCAAGATATCTTATTAATGAAAATAAGATACCAGATATACTAAGCAAATTTCCTAAATTTGCTTGTAACAGATAAGTCAACTGTAGATATAAATCCATATGTACACCTGTTAACCCTTTTGGGGCCTAGTTCCTAGGCCTTTTGTGTATCCATATGCTCTTGCGCTACCGTCCACAGGATGGATATGGGGTGCACAATAAACAAGCCACTTCGGTGGCAAAATCTATTCTAATCACGTACCATGACTCGTTGTTGCCTTCCTGTCAGATATTCTTTGATCCATTGCAGTGCCTTTCCTCTTATGCGTGCTTTTGCATTAATCTCGTGTGAGGAACTGTGTCGAATGTCTTCTTGTAGTCCAAGAAAATGCAATCCACCTCTCTCGTGTGTTACTTCTCTTACCTTGTCATAAAACTCCAGTAGGTTTGTGACACAAGATTTTCCTTCCCTGAAACCGTGCTGGTTGTCGTTTATAAGCTTGTGTCTTTCTAGGTGCTCCACCACTCTCCTCCTGATGATCTTCTCCATGACTTTGCATACTATACACGTCAGTGACACAGGTCTGTAGTTTAATGCCTCGTGTCTGTCTCCTTTCTTAAAAATGGGGACTACATTTGCCATCTTCCATAACTCAGGTAGTGTTAGTTACCATTTTGTCCTAGGCACATGTCGATTAGACACTAGGCCTGTTGTATGTATGTGTGTGTGTACGAAACACTTCGAAATGTTTCGGCCCCGCCGGGAATTGAACCCGGGCCCTCCGTGTGTGTGTGTGTTAGTTACCATTTTGTCCTAGGCACATGTCACTTAGACACTAGGCCTGTTGTATGTATGTGTGTGTGTGTGTGTGTAAGGAAACACTTCGAAATGTTTCTGCCCCACCGGGAATTGAACCCGGCCCCTCCGTGCGTAAAGCGAGAGCTTTACCCACTAGGCCACCGGGGGCGTGTGTGTGTGTGTGTGTGTGTGTGTGTGTGTGTGTGTACTCACCTAATTGTGGTTGCAGGGGTCGATACTCAGCTCCTGGCCCCGCCTCTTCGCTGTCTGCTACTGGGTCTCTGCTCTCCCTGCTCCATGAGCTTTATCATACCTTGTCTTAAAACTATGTATGGTTCCTGCCTCCACTATATCTTTCTCTAGACTATTCCACTTCCTGACTACTCTGTGGCTGAAGAAATGCTTCCTAACATCCCTTTGACTCATCTAAGTCTTCAGCTTCCAGTTGTGTCCCCTTGTTTCTGTGTTCCCTCTCTGGAACATCCTGTCACTGTCTACCTTGTCGATTCCCCGCAGTATTTTGTATGTCGTTATCATGTCTCCTCTGACCCTTCTTTCCTCCAGTGTTGTTAGTCCTATTTCCCTCAACCTTTCTTCATAGGACAGGCCCCTGAGTTGTGGAACTAACCTTGTCGCAAACCTTTGCACTTTCTCTAGTTTCTTTATGTGCTTGACCAGGTGTGGGTTCCAGACTGGTGCTGCATATTCTAGTATGGGCCTGACGTACACGGTGTACAGTGTCTTAAACGAGTCCTTGTTAAGGTAACGGAACGCTAATCTTAGGTTTGCCAGTCGCCCATATGCTGCCGCAGTTATCTGGTTGATGTGTGCCTCCGGAGACGTGCTTGGCGTTATACTCACCCCAAGGTCTTTCTCCTTTTCCGAGGTTTGTAGCCTTTGTCCGCCTAGCCTGTACTCTGTCAGCGGTATTCTTTGCCCTTCTCCGATCTTCATGACTTTGCATTTGGTGGGATTGAACTCGAGAAGCCATTTGCTAGACCAGATGTGAAGCTTGTCCAGGTCTGTTTGAAGTCCTGCTTGGTCCTCTTCCGATGTGATTCTCCTCATTAATTTCACATCATCTGCGAACAGAGACACTTCTGAGTCTATCCCATCTGTCATGTCATTTACATATACCAAGAATAACACTGGTCCTAGGACTGACCCCTGCGGAACGCCGCTCGTCACAGGTGCCCACTGTGATACCTCATCACGCACCATGACCCTTTGTTGCCTCCCTGTGAGGTATTCCCTGATCCATTCCAGTGCCCTTCCTGTTATACGTTCTTGTTCTTCCAGCTTCTTTACTAATCTCATGTGAGGAACTGTGTCTAAGGCCTTCCTGCAGTCCAAGAAAATGCAATCAACCCACCCTTCTCTCTCTTGCCTTACCTCTGTTACTTTATCATAGAACTCTAGGAGGTTTGTTACACAGGATTTGCCTTCCCGGAATCCGTTCTGCCTGGTGTTTATTATCCTGTTTAGCTCGAGGTGCTCCACCATTCTTTTCCTGATGATTTTCTCCAGGATTTTGCACACTATACATGTAAGTGTGTGTGTGTGTGTGTGTGTGTGTGTGTGTGTGTTCCTAATTCATGTCTACATAAATATCTCATTACGATTGTAGCAGATATGAACATTTAAATAGTTCATTACCACTGTAACTTGTTCAACTATCAAAACTTTGTGGCCCAGTCCCTGGACCCAAAATGTACCACTGTAATCTTTTGACTACCGCCCACAGGATGGGTATGGGGTACACAATAAAGATATTAAACTAACTATAATATATACATTTTGTATACACAGTTGTCTGTACAGTCTAAGAGCTATTAGACTTCCTCTGCTCATTCCAAAGATTACAAGAGACTCAGAGCTAGACGATTAGATTTTGCCACCGAAGTGGCTAGTTTATTGTGCACCCCATATCCATCCTGTGGATACACAAAAGGCCTAGGAACTAGGCCCCAAAAGGGTTAGCAGGTGTACATATGGATTTATATCTACAGTTCACTTATCTGTTACAAGCAAATTTAGGAAATTTTCTTAGTATATCTGGTATCTTATTTTCATTAATAAGATATCTTGACATGTCTATCTCTGTATTCCTCAATAAGTGGACAATTAAGCACATAGTGTTCAAGACAGTGACCATATGCCTGATCACATAATTTGCATTTAGTTTGATCATCATCTGTGTATCTCCCAAACTGCCAGAAGTACTTGTAGCCAAGCCTAAGCCTGGCCACTACAACATCAGTCAGTCTGTTCACATTGCAAGTTGCTCCATAAACATACTTATCTACGTTCATGTTATTATGGGCAAGACGAGTGAGTCAGGAAAGACCTTCGTCAGGATATTAGCGCCGGGTAACACATTTGGTGAGAGTCGGTCATATCCATCCTTAATGACTCATGAAATCTCAAAGATGCTTCAGGATGGAGTAGCAGTGTAGCTCAGATATCATGAGTGAGTCACAGGAGCTGGCTCTACCAGGAAAAACTGATGAAAACTGCCGTGGCTCATGATTATGACCAGATCTACCTGGAGTTCATTACCTTGTAACTTGGTCATGATTGTGACCAGATCTACCTGGAGTTCATTACCTTGTAACTTGGTCATGATTGTGACCAGATCTACCTGGAGTTCATTACCTTGTAACTTGGTCATGATTGTGACCAGATCTACCTGGAGTTCATTACCTTTGTAACTTGTTCAGCTATCAAAACTTTGGGGCCCAGTCCCTGGACCCATTATGTACCTCTGTAATCTTTTGACTACCGCCCACAGGATGGGTATGGGCTGCATAATAAAGATATTAAACTAAACTAAGACAATATTTGCTGGGATTTTTAACCCGGGGAAGTGCTAGCCACCCAGGATAACCCAATAAAGTCAGTGCTGAAATCTTTCAACCTAAGCTGAGAGACTTCAGTAGGGCAATGATATTCAGTAGCTACACCAGTTTCTAAGTTTTCCTCCCTGAAGAACTAAGGTTATTATTACTTGCTTTATTCATAGGTGGCGGAGGGGCGAATGGAAAAGTCTCTTAACACCTGCCTTCTCTTTTAACCTAGCAGTAAACAAATAACTAAGAGTTAGTCAAAACATACCACGGGCGGGGATAGAACCCGAGATCAGAGAGTCATAGAACTCCAGACCGACGCGCTGGCCACTGGGCCAGCTGGCTACAAGTTTCATCCAACTAGTTATATTTATACACCACAGTAAGGTTAGCATAGCACTACACCACTGTGACTACAAATGCAAGTGATAGTCACGCTGGCGGGAGATTCCTCTGTAAAAACTTGCATTTGTAGTCACAGTGGTGCCTATGCTAACCTTCCTATGGTGTATAAATATACCTAGTTGGATGAATCTTATTGTAGCCAGCTGGCCCAGTGGCTAACGCGTCGGTCTGGAGTTTTATGACTCTCTGACCGCGGGTTCTATCCCCACCCGTGGTATGGTTTGTTTACAGTCGTGTCATTACTACTTAAGACCAGCGAACATCAAAGAGAGTACACAGAAAGATGTATATCTCTCATTGTATATGCACTGAGGGTTTAACTCATATTTTAGGGATTAAAAGTTTTTTCAGCATTACTAATACCATAGAACTAGGTGGACTGAGCCCTTAATAACCCTTAGTGTACTCTACTGGCCTTAAATCTAACACCCAAGTAAATCTCTGAATCCCGTAAACGCTGCGCCACACTTCAGTCAGTTTCAATGGTCCTTCAGAGATTAATATTTTTTCATTGCATTCCTGAGAGTGCTGAAGCTCTGAATGAGGAAGTGTGTTTGAAGCTTCATAACACACTTATGGTGTATTATAGTGAACAGTTAATATTGTGGAACACATAAGGGGGATTACCAATAGACCCCTGGCTGTCTTCAAGACGGAGCTGGACAGGCACCCCAAGTCAGTACCTGGTCAACCGGGCTGTGGTTCGTATGTCGGTTTGCGTGCAGGTAGCAGTAACAGTCTGGTTGATCAGGCTCTGATTCACCACTAGGACTGGTCACAGACCGGGTCGCGGAGGTGTTGACCCCCGAAACCCTCTCCAGGTATACTCCAGGTATTCCAGGTATCAGTCAGGCATAGACCTGAAGGCCTCAGAGCATTTAGACCTGAAAGTTTACTCACATAAGTGAGTACACAGGGGCAGCAAGTGTAAGGAGACAGACACCCAGGTACCTATTTAATGCTAGAAAAACAGGGACAGCAGGTATAAGGAAACTTGCCCACAAACCTGAATTAACCCGTAAATCACACCCAGGTACATTCGATTTTGAGGATAAAATGACAAGAATAAGACAGACTCAAGGCTGCTGTTTTCACCCACCTACGCCGCTAGCCTCGTCAATATATTTTTTTTGTTCAGTCATTAATCTTCTCTCTCGCCAAGACTTATAATCCTGAGGGAGTATTCTTACTCACAGTGGTCTGTGTGCTAGTCATCTCTCCTCACTACCTCTACCACACCATATATACACTCAGATGTGTGTCTCAGTGTATGTACACTCAGTGTACGTACACTGAGAAGTGTCTCAGTGTATGTACACTCAGTGTACGTACACTGAGAAGTGTCTCAGTGTATGTACACTGAGAAGTGTATGTCTCAGTTTATGTACACTGAGAAGTGTATGTCTCAGTGTATGTACACTGAGAAGTGTATGTCTCAGGTAACCCGCCGCAGGAGCTTTCGGTCATCTGACCGAGGCCTGGATAGCAAAGGTCTTGCTTCACACGCTGAGGGCCCGGGTTCGATTCCCGGCGGGGTGGAAACATTTCGACTCGTTTCCTTACACCTGTTGTCCTGTTCACCTAGCAAGTAGGTACCTGGGTGTTAGTCGACTGGTGTGGGTCGCATCCTGGGGGACAAGCTTGAAGGACCACAATGGAAATAAGACAGACAGTCCTCGATGACGCGTTGACTTTCTTGGGTTATCCTGGGTGGCTAACCCTCCGGGGCTGAAAATCCGAACAAAATTTTACCAAGCCTTCTGCTGGCTTACCGGTCCACCCCTTTAAAAATTATGGTCATGGTTATAACCATATTGTTAACTGGTACTTAATTGACTGTTGCTGTACAGGTTACATGGATTAATTATAATCCCGGAGAGATCAATATTTATACTTATTACAGCTTCAGGAAATCAAGGCCTGTTAACCTGGCCGTAAAGGGACCTTGGAGCGAAAACAAGCACAACCTTAGTCTTTAAATTGTATTTTCCTTCACCAAGTATGAACAGATATATATATGTCCTAGGACTGGTACTGTTTCTGGTATTTGTGAACGACATGACGGAAGGAATAGTGTCCTTGTTTGTAGATGATGTGAAGTTGATGAGAAGAATTCTATCAGACGAGGACCAGGCAGAACTACAAAGGGATCTGGACAGGCTGCAGGACTGGTCCAGAAATTGGCTCCTGGAGTTCAACCCCACCAAGTACAAAGTCATGAAGATTGGGGAAAGGCAAAGAAGACCGCATACGGAGTACAGTCTAGGGGGCCAGAGACTACAAACCTCACTCAAGGAAAAAGATCTTGGGGTGAGTGTAACACCAGGCACATCTCCTGAGGCGCACATCAACCAAATAACTGCTGCAGCATACGGGCGCCTAGCAAACCTAAGAACAGCATTCCGACATCTTAATAAGGAATCGTTCAGAACCCTGTACACTGTGTACGTTATGCCCATACTGGAGTATGCAGCACCAGTTTTGAACCCACACCTAGTCAAGCACATAAAGAAACTAGAGAAAGTGCAAAGGTTTGCAACAAGACTAGTACCGGAGCTAAGGGGTTTGTCCTACGAGGAGAGGTTAAGGGAAATCGACCTGACGACACTGGAGGACAGGAGAGATAGGGGGGACATGATAAAGACATATAACATACTGAGAGGAATTGACAAGGTGGCCAGAGACAGAATGTTCCAGAGATGGGACACAGCAACAAGGGGTCACAGTTGGAAGTTGAAGACTCAGATGAATCACAGGGATGTTAGGAAGTATTTCTTCAGTCACAGAGTGGTCAGGAAGTTGAATAGCTTGGGAAGTGATGTAGTGGAGGCAGGATCCATTCATAGCTTCAAGAAGAGGTATGATAAAGCTCATGGCGCAGGGAGAGTGACCCAGTAGCGGCCAGTGAAGAGGCGGGGCCAGGAGCTATGACTCGACCCCTGCAACCACAACTAAGTGAGAACTAGGTGAGTACTATATACACTATTTACAGCATTATGAAATATAAGTGTACACCACGGCAAGTTAAGGCAAACAACAACAGCCAAATGACAGAGACCACCATGCTTCAACCAGCAGCTGGATGACTCTGGCAGTAGTGGAACGTGAGTGATACCACATCACCTCTGCCAGTGTCGTCAGACCCACACAATGATTGGCTGAACCAAGGTACTGATTTAACGAAGGGGCCCCCTGAATCATTAAACCCTTAGCACCTGGTTCACTGGTTGGGAGGCAGCCTATATGGGAGTGTGTACATACGCCGAATAAATGTAACGTACTCTCTGCATGCCACAATACTAAACATGGTTTAGGAACAAATGGAAATAAGCCACACTACTTGGATTTATTGGATTACTTTGTGTTACTTTGGATTACTTTGGGTTAAATAATACTAAAGATGCTTACATTAAAATGTTATAAACACTGATTCAAATAAAGTGTGAAAAATCTTGGACAGAAACATGAGACAAATCTGTATCCTTAAGCCTCTGTCATTAATATTCTCATCTACTGAAAAGGGCTGCGAGTGAAAACGAAATATACACGTTTCTCTTATCCGTTTAATTTTCTGTCAAAGTCATTTCACACTGAACCATAAACAGACCCCATTGGCAATAAGTCAAACTGGGTTGTCTTGGGTTACATTTATATAATACACTAAAGATGTAAGCATATATACTCGTATATCTGCCTTCAAAACCACTGTATAAATCAGCACTTATGTTTGTCCAACCATCTGCATATTATCCGAAAATAAAATTTAATTAGGTGTCCTCCTTTCCATATGACACCCGAATTTGCATGACAGTGTCCTCCATTGAAGACTCCGCAAGACGGACATCAACCAAATCTTTAAATGGGCAGCAGAAAACAATATGAAGTTCAATGATGAGACATTTCAATTACTCAGAAATGGAAAACGTGAGGAAATTAAAACTATATCGGAATATAAAACAAATTTCAACCACACAACAGAGCGAAAAACTAATGGGAGTGATAATGTCAGAGGATCTCATTTTCAAAGACCATAACATTGTATCAATCGCATCTGCATAAAAATGACAGGATGGCTAATGAGAACCTTCAAAACCAGGGACGCCAAGCCCATGATGACACTCTTCAGGTCGCTTGTTCTATCTAGGCTGGAATATTGCTGCACACTAACAGCACCTTACAAGACATGTGAAATTACTGACCTAGAAAATGTACAGAGAACCTTCATGGCACACAACTGCGATAACACACCTCAATTACTGGGAACGCTTGAAGTTCCTAAACCTGTACTCCCTAGAACGCAGACGGGAGAGATACATGATCATATACACTTGGAAAATGCTAGAGAGATTAGTACCAAACTTGCACACGAAAATCACTCCCTATGAAAGCAAAAGACTCGGCAGACGATGCAACATTCTCCCAATGAAAAGCAGGGGTGCCACTAACACGATAAGAGACAACACAATAAGTGTCAGGGGCTCAAGACTGTTCAACTGCATCCCAGCATACATAAGGTGGATTACCAATAGACCCCTGGCTGTCTTCAAGAAGGCACTGGACAAGCACCTAAAGTCAGTACCTGACCAGGCTGGCTGTGGTTCGTACACCGAGTTGCGTGCGGCCAACAGTAACAGCCTGGTTAATCAGACCCTGATCCACCATGAGGCTTGGTCACAGACCGGGCCCCGGGGGCGTTGACCCCCGAAACTTTCTTCAGATATTCTCCAGGTAATCTAACAGCATTTGGAATAACCATAAGGGTGTTCATGATTCTTTGTGTTTTACATGATATGTACACGTAGAGGTGTATTTTTGTCAGAAAGAAAACGTGGATAAAAGTTAGCCAGGGTAAAGCAGGTGTAACCCGAGGCGCAGAGGACAATGCCACTGTGTTTATGTATCCACGAACATCTGCCACAGCCATGCAGGTGTGTGTAACACACCTGCCACGTCTGTGTATATACACAAGTGGTCACCAACACACAACAAGCAGGGACAAAAAGGAAGTGTCCATTGTGAAGAAAGGAAGCACCCAGCCAGGTTCAGAATGAACAAACCCATTAAGGTAGGTTAGTTCATTTAATTTAGGGTAACCTATGAATGGATTTATAGTTGTACAATTTTGGTCTTGACCTTTGCATGCCAGCACAGATATATTTACAACAGAGCAAGCCTTCGTATGCACGACTCCATCACAGGAGGCGGGGCCAGGAACTGAGTCTCAACGCACTCAAACACAACTCTGTGAGTATAGGAAATATTTCTCAAGTCTTATGACTAAGCTCATACAAGTATTTTTTTTTAAACGACTATCTTCAGGACACCTAAAAGTACATTATGAAAACCTAACCTCGGATAACCTACGATAACTATGGATAATCTATGATAACCCAAGATAATCTATGATAACCCAGGATAGCCTAGCTCATTCACAGGCTAAGAGCTGTTATTCTACCTCCGCTCATTTCAAAGCCCAGCACTGTCCAATGTATACTACCACCCCAGGATGCGACCCACACCAGTCGACTAACACACAGGTACCTACTTACTGCTAGGTGGACAGGGACAACAGATGTAAGGTGACTAACACCCAGTTACCTACTTACTGCTAGGTGAACAGGGACAACAGATGTAAGGTGACTAACACCCAGGTACCTACTTACTGCTAGGTGAACAGGGACAACAGGTGTAAGGTGACTAACGTCCATATACCTACTTACTGCTAGGTGAACAGGGACAACAGATGTAAGGTGACTAACACCCAGGTACCTACTTACTGCTAGGTGAACAGGGACAAAGGTGTAAGGTGACTAACACCCACGTACCTACTTACTACTAGGTGAACAGGGACAACAGATGTAAGGTGGCTAACACCCAGGTAGCTACTTACTGCTAAGTGAACAGGGATAAAGGTGTAAGGAGACTAACACCCAGGTACCTACTTACTACTAGGTGAACACTGACAACAGGTGTAAGCTGACTAACACCCAGGTACCTACTTACTGCTAGGTGAACAGGGACAAAGGTGTAAGGTGACTAACACCCAGGTACCTACTTACTACTAGGTGAACAGGGACAACAGGTGTAAGGTGACTAACACCCAGGTACCTACTTACTGCTAGGTGAACAGGGGTAACAGGTGTAAGGTGACTAACACCCAGGTACATACTGCTAGGTGAACAGGGACAGGTGTAAGGTGACTGGCACTCAGGTACCTACTTACTGTTAGGTGAACAGAGACAGCAAATGTAAGGAAACATGCCCAATGTTTCCACTCGTGCCAGAGATCGAACCATGAACTCTCAGTGTGTGAGCTGAGTGCGTTGCCAACCAAGCCATGATTTCTGATAAACTGGACCAGCTTGGTCATCCTTCTCTGTATGTTCTTATGTATGATGGGAAAACCATCCTGTGTGGTGTTTGAGAGTATAACCATCCTATATGATGGTGTATGAGAGTATAACCATCCTATGTGATGGTGTATGAGAGTATAACCATCCTGTGTGATGGTGTATGAGAGTATAACCATCCTGTGTGATGGTGTATGAGAGTATAACCATCCTGTGTGATGGTGTATGAGAGTATAACCATCCTATGTGATGGTGTATGAGAGTATAACCATCCTATGTGATGGTGTATGAGAGTATAACCATCCTGTGTGATGGTGTATGAGAGTATAACCATCCTGTGTGATGGTGTATGAGAGTATAACCATCCTATGTGATGGTGTATGAGAGTATAACCATCCTGTGTGATGGTGTATGAGAGTATAACCATCCTATGTGATGGTGTATGAGAGTATAACCATCCTATGTGATGGTGTATGAGAGTATAACCATCCTGTGTGATGGTGTATGAGAGTATAACCATCCTGTGTGATGGTGTATGAGGCTATTCGTAGCCACCTTGAAATACATAAACAGATTAATGAATCTCAGCATGGTTTTGCAAGGGGGTGTTCCTGCCTTACGAATTTACTAGTTTTTTTTCAGTAAGGTATTTGAGGAGGTAGATCATGGTAATGAATATGATATTGTGATATTGTGTAAGGCTTTTGACAGTCCCACATCGGAGACTGTTGAGGAAAGTCGAGGATCATGGAATAGGAGATTTTTTTTTTTTCCTGGATAGAGGCGTGGCTGACAGATAGGCAACAGAGAGTTTGCATAAATGGGGAGAAATCAGAGTGGGAAAGCATCACGAGCGGTGTTCCACAGGGGTCAGTGTTGGGTCCTTTGTTGTTTACAATTTACATAAACAACATAGATGAGGGAATAAATAGCGACATAAGTAACTTTGCCGATGACACCAAAATAGGCCGTCCAATTCATTCTGACGAGGACGCTAGAGTGCTCCAGGAAGATCTGAATAGACTGATGCAATGGTCGGTGAAGTGGCAGATGCAGTTTAACATAGACAAATGCAAAGTTCTAAGCTTTGGAAAGATAAATAATCATGATTCTTATAAAGTAATGTAGATCCTAATATCTCTGACTGCGAGAGAGATTTGGGAGTTCTGGTTAGCAGTAAACTAAAACCACGACAACAGTGCATAAGCATTCGAAATAAAGCAAATAGAATCCTTGGCTTCATATCAATTATTATTATTATTATAATCAAATAGAAGCGCTAAACCACAGGGGTTATACAGCGGCTTCATATCAAGAAGTATAAATAATAGAAGTCCTCAGGTTGTTCTTCAACTCTATATATCTTTGGTTAGGCCTCATTTAGATTATGCTGCACAGTTTTGTTCACCGTATTATAGAACGGATATAAATGCTCTGGAAAATATACAGAGGAGGATGACAAAGTTGATTCCTTGTATCAGAAATCTTCCCTATGAGGATAGGCTGAGGCCCTGAATCTGCACTCTCTAGAAAGGCGTAGAATTAGGGAGGATATGATTGAGGTATATAAATGGAAAACAGGAATTAATAAAAGGGATGTAAATAGCGTGCTAAAAATATCTAGCATAGACAAGACTCGCAGCAATGGTTTCAAGTTGGAAAAGTTTAGATTCAGGAAGGATATAGGAAAGCATTGGTTTGGTAATAGAGTTGTGGATGAGTGGAACAAACTCCCGAGTACAGTTATAGAAGCTAAAACGTTGTGTAGTTTTAAAAATAGGCTAGATAAATACATGAGTGGGTGTGAGTTGGACCTGACTAGCTTATGCTACTAGGTCAGATGCCTTGCTCCTTCCTTAAGTGGAAGTGACCTGACTAGGTGGGTCATTGGTCTAAGCCGGAGGGTGACATGGACCTGTCTCGCATGGGTCAGTAGGTCTGCTGCAGTGTTCCTTCTTCTTTCTTATGTTCTTATGGTAAATATCATTTACACCAGGATCATCGCAGCTTAGTGTAAGTTTCTTCAAGTATAGGTACACAAATACAGTTACATAATTTTCATACCTAGGATAACCCTAGAAAGTCGAAGTGACTTATTTTTTAATAAAAAAGTCTTGCCAAAAATGGTGTGCGTAGATCTTAACAAGACATTATCTTAAATTTCCTCACACTCGATCATTTATTAGTTACACAATATGTATGTAATATTTATTAAATAAGAGAAATAAATGATAATAAAATTAAAATATTATTTTTATGTATATTGATATTCTCGTAAATCGATTTCCGAAATTATCGCAGCGGGCTAAAAGTCTTTATTCATGCAAAATACAAGTATCTTTTTTCCTTTAAATAAAAACATATTCTTTTTATTAAAACTGAAAATTAAAATGGCGTAGTATTTCAAGAAATCGATTTCTAGCTTATTTATAACCTTTTTCTTTTCCCTTCTAGAATATACCCTCGCAGATATATACCCCACCTTATTTGTTATTCTAAATTGTGTTTTCATGCGGCAGCTCCTGAGTTTTATAAGGTATTATTTGTTCAATACATATTTTCTGGGTATCAAATTTTATATGTCTGTAAGAATAACGAATCTAGAATTCGACGCTGTGATTGGCCAATCAGACAGCGCGTCTCTCGGGCTACCAATCAGCACTGGCTTTACATAGCATCTTGGCTGCATGTGTACATGGTGAGGAAAAGGCCGCGCAGCGTGTGAGCTCCGCTTTATTTTTCAAATCAACGCTAGCGTTACTACTTAAATATGGAGGTAAGTGGTCATTTGTAGTGCCTAAAGTGCCCAGGAACAGGATTTTGGGTAAAAATATGGGAGGTAAGTAGTTATGGTGGAATAAGAGGAGAGTTAGTGCGGAGGCCAGGATACTGCCTCCACCGCATGAATCTATAAGCCAGTCGCACCTTTTTTCTCCTTGTTTGTAATCTTTCACAATGATTGTTATACATAAACCTGTGAACAATATTGGTATTTGCAGTGGTATGGGGTTCCTGAAGTCCAGTTTCTTGAGATTTAAGTTCACATAGTGGTAGCATTAAATAACATTAAATATGATCCTGGTGCCCCCAAGCCAGACCAAAAACAAAGACAAAAATTATAATAGTGTGATGAGAGGGATAGCAGTGTTTTATTTGTTATTGTCTTGTACTCTTGCCATGCACCACTTGTGCCTTAGTTTATACCCCAGCATGAAGGTTTATAGTAAATATTTTTAACCCAGGATAACTCAACAAAGCAACAAAGACCTCAGTGTAAATGAGTCACTTTGACTATTGTATTATCATAGTTAATTTACACAGGTTATGATGCAAGACAATTGCAATCATTTATAATGTGTAATTGTACCTAAATAAACTTAGTTCTTTTCCTTTGCTATTCCTTTAAACTTCATCATTCTATTTTTTGAAACCTGTATGATCTTTTAGTTTTTTAATATTTTAAACCAAAATTTTTATTTTATTGAAGATTGGTGTGGCTTATCAAATTTATTTTTTGAGGCATTGGTTTTAATTTTGCGGTGTTATGAGAAAGTAACATTTATAGGTGGATTGTTTGTATACATTCTAGTGTATGTTGCAGTATAACGTGTAACCCCTAGACAGATAGTGAATGAATGAAGTTATCCTTGGTGAATCATTGTTAATAAAATATTAACACAGGATGTCGTCCTAAAGTCAAACTTGAAAAACTATTGACCAGTATACCTGGAGAGGGTTTCGTGGGTCAATGCCCCCATGACCTAATCTGTGACCATGCTTCATGGTAGGCCAGGGCCTGATCAGCCAGGCTGTTACTATTGACCGCACATAGAGACGTATGAACCACAGCCTGGCTGGTCAAGTACAGTGGACCCTCAGTTAACGAAAAAACTTCATCCCAGAAGCCTGCTCAAGTGCCATTACCAAACGAATTTACGTCTTTAGAAATAATGTCACGTAGGTTAGTCTATTTCAGACCCCCAAAAATACACTTCCACATGCACTTAAAATATTATACTTACATAATTGTACGATTTCTGGGGTATTCGTTAACCGAGGGTCCACTGTACTGACTAGGTGCCTGTCCAGGACCTTCTTGAAGACAGCCAGAGTTCTATTTGTAATCACCCTTATGTACAACTCACGAAATCGTAATGACACAATTGCAAACAAGCCATACCACGGGTGGGGTTCGAACCCGCGGTCAGTCTTAAAACTCCAGACCGTCGTGTAAGCCACTGGGCCAGCTAGCTTCAATAAGATTCATCCAACTAGGTATATTTCTACACCATAGGAAGGTTAGCATAGGCACCACTGTGTCCACAAATGCAAGTTTTTACAGACGAATCTCCCGCTAGCATGGCAGTGATGTGAGGGGGACTTGAGCTAGAGTTCGTCACGGCCATGCTGGCGGGAGATTTGTCTGTAAAAACTTGCATTTGTGGACACAGTGGTGCCTATGCTAACCTTCCTATGGTGTAGAAATATACCTAGTTGGATGAATCTTATTGAAGCTAGCTGGCCCAGTGGCTTATGCGACGGTCTAGAGTTTTGAGACTCTGACCGTGGGTTCAAACCCCACCCGTGGTATGGTTCGCCCTTATGTATTCTGGGTAGCAGTTGAACAGTCTTAGGCCCCTGATACTTATTGTGTTGTCTCTTAGTGTAACCCTGGGATTGCTGCTTTTCATTGGGGGGCTGTTGCATCACCTGGTGAGTCTTTTGCTTTCATAGGGAGTGATTTTTGTGTGCAAATTTGGTACTAATCCCTCTAGAATTTTCCAAGTGTGTATTATCATGTACAGTGGACCCCCGAGTTACGAACACCCCGGAAATCGTACAGTTATGTAAGTATTAATATTGAAAATAAGACACATGTGCAACATCTGGGTATCTTTATAGTAGACGTTTCTCCATCCAGTGGCTTTAGCAATACAAAATTCTAGGACATAATATGAAGAGAGTAGAACTATATACAAACGATGAGGTAATCAGTCCCTCGGCCTTGGACTTGGTGTGTTCAGCACCGGAGGTGTGGAGATTATGAAGAAAAGGTAAACAGGTTTGACCTTAAATAGGCGACAGCTGAAGGGACGGGTAGCAGACGAGGGCATAGTCACTGGTAGGCGGGATTTCCCAGTGGAAGTAGGTCATACTCTCCACACCTCCGGTGCTGAACACACCAACTCCAAGACCGAGGGACTGATTACCTCATCTTTTGTATATAGTTCTACTCTCTTCATATGTCCTAGAATTTTGTATTGATAGGTCACTGGATGACAAAACGTCTACTATAAAGATACCCAGATGTTGCACACGTCTTATTTTCATCTTGTCGGTATTGTATACCACTCTTGTACAAGTATTAATATTGTAAGTGCTTTTGTAAGTAGTATTTTTGGGGGTCTGAAATGGACTAACTAACTTGACATTATTTCTTAAGGGAGTAAATTCGTTCGGTAATGGCACTTGAGCAGGCTTCTGGAATGAAATTTGTTCGTTACTCAGGGGTCCACTGTATCTTTCTTGCCTACATTCCAGGGAATACAAGTCAAGGAACTTCAACTGTTCCCAGCAATTTAGGTGTTTTATCATACATGTGTGTGCCATGAAGGTTCTCTACATTCTCCAGGTCATCAGTTTCACCTGCCTTGAAAGGCGCTGTTAGTGTACAGCAATATTCCAGCCTAGAGAGAGAACAAGCGATTTGAAGAAAATCATCATGGACTTGGCATCCCTAGTTTTGAAGGTTCTCGTTATCCATCCTATTGTTTTCCTAGCAGATGTGGTAGATAACATTGTTGTGGTCTTTGAAAGTGAGATCCTCTTGACATTATCACTCCCAGATCCTTCACAATAGTTTTTCACATCTACATCCTGCATTATTAAAATACTGTACCTAAGAAATCATTTTCAGAAGCAAGATTGTTAAATGCATGGAATCACAATACTTGCATAATCCAAGGCAACATTGGTTTAATGCAGGTTGCTTCTGCCTCGCATCTTCTGGACTATTATGATATGATACTGGTTGCATTGGAAGAAAAAATTGCACCATATACAATAATAGTCTGACATTTTGAGAGCATGTTTGAGCAGGTAGGCATTGCACCAGTCTCTAAATGAACTTAACCTGGGCATTTGCTGTTTTTACTACATTATTTATTATAAATTCAGACATGCATGGCTCAAAGGATATTCCAGGATATTTTACTGAAGTTATTGTTCAGGTGGGTTTTTGCTGCACAGTACATTAAGTATTTGTTTCTTTTGAGCCATATAATATATATGGTTTCTATGTTCAGGACAGTTTATCTATTAACCATTTACTGCAAGACTTTATGGTTCAACTATTCTCTAACTAGTAGGTATTTTTTCTGATATATTCTGTGGATATTTGCTTGAGATAACTTTCATCTGCACACAACAGGAGTTAGCATCTAGTACTATGTGCATGTTGTTGACATAGCACAAGAGGAAAAGATTTGTCTTTTGTGAAACTCCACATGCCCCTCTATGAACCCTACAGGTTTAGTGCTCCCTTCCCCATGAACATAATAAATCACTCTTAACCCTTTCAGGGTCCAAGCCGTAGATCTACGCATTGTCCACACGGTCCAAGAATTTTCATTTTTTCATTTTTTCTTATGAAATTGTAGAGAATCTTTTTCTAAAGGTAATAAACCAAAAAGTATGAAATTTGGTGGAAAACTGACGAAATTACACTCGCACATTTGACTGTCAGTGATATTTACATTTCGGCGATTTTGCCTACTTTGACTCCTATTTTAGGCCAATTACATTATTCCAGTTGACCCTATTTTAGGCCAATTACATTATTCCAGTTGACCCTATTTAAGGCCAATTACATTATTCCAGTTGACCCTATTTTAGGCCAATTACATTATTCCAGTTGACCAAATTCTTGGCTATTTCATTAGTATTACTTCTATTTTATTGATTGAGCACAAGAAACTGCCTAATCAACTTTTTCAAGTAGCCAATAAAGTGATCAGAAATTGTTAATTTCAAAACAGCATCCAGAATAGACAATGCAGGCATTCCTGGCACTAAAATAATATTTCCTCTGTTTATTAGCTACGTTTCCAGGCTTTACAGATGAGTTCCATTTTGATTTTTTCTTTACATAAAGAATTTTTATTCACACCAAAAAATAGATGAATTACTCTTATGCAATATTGTAATAATTGTATAAACACTTATCAGTGCATTTGTAAACATATATTAGACCCACCAGTTGACGTGTATTGATCGTGTGATGTGATTTGTTTACTCTTGAAAATTAGCAAAAATCAAACATTTCTGCTACTTTGAGCTCAATTAGAAGCTATTTTCAGTACTAAAACCAATCAAAATCATCTCTTTTCTGTAATATATCTTCCATTCTATCAAATGAGACCAAGAAACCGTGAATACAACCGTAAAAACCTCATGAAAATACAAAGTTGCTGTTTTAATAAAAAAAGTTGCAGTTTTTTTTCTCATTATGCACTGTGTGCTTCAGGATTTACTTTATATGGTGCACACTTACCACATACAGTGGACCCTCACTATTCGAACACTCCAAAACTCACCCTTCTATGTAAGTTTATTATTGTAAGTGCTTTTATAAGTGTATTTTGGGGGTATGAAATGGACTAATCGTATTACATCATTCCTTATGTGAATAAATTCGTTTCGTAGCAACACTTGAACAGCATTCTGGAATGAGGGTGAGTTTTGGAGTGTTCGAATAGCGAGGGTCCACTGTAGATGCATTCTCTCATATCTAGGCCCAAATTTACCGATCACAGCTTATCTGAGTGAGCTGAGCTCATGGCGTAGATATATGGTTTGGACCCTGTGGACAATGCGTAGATCTACGGCTTGGACCCTAAAAGGGTTAACATTGAACCCAGGTGTTTTCAATTGATAGCAGAATGCTTTGAAAGCTAAGCATACAGTATACTGTTGGTGACAGTCCATGGCCTTTTGATGTCACCTTTACAGCTGTGTTTGGAGCTTAGCATAAAATGTAGAACCACCTTTTACCCATGTATTGAAGAATGAAATTGGTTATTTGGTTACATAAAGGCGAGTAACATTTTAAATAAAAGTAACAAGAGTTTAGGGGTATGTACCTAATTTCATTGCAGCTTGCAAGGTTATATAGTAACTTATTTTTCTTAAGAACATTTGATATTTATTTCTGTTAAGTGCATAAGTTAACATGGAGTAATAAGAGTACAGTGGTATGTACCCCAGTTTTCGTAGTCATTGGAGTTTGTAATATTCGCTAATCGTAACTTTTTTTCGTAAAAATATTGGTTCGGTGATCTTAATTCCGCTCGGTAATCGCCATTGGTCCCAGATGCGTATGCGCGGCCCAACACCATTCAGTCAGTGTGCCATTGTTTACCAGCGAGTGACGGTCACCCCACGTGTTCATACTCCATTGTTTTTAGTGCTTGCAACTGCTAAATAAGCCACCATGGGCCCAATGAAAGCTTCTAATGCCATCCCTGTGGTAAAGGTCAGAAACACTGTAGAACTGAAAAAAAAAATCATTGCAAAATATGAAAGTGGAGTACGTGTTGCCGAGCTGGCCAGGCTGTATGGCAAAACCCATACAACCATCGCTTCCATCGTGGCCAAGAAAAATGAAATCCAGGAAGCTGTTGTTGCGAAATGTGCAAGTATGGTCACGAAACAGAGATCACAAATACTGGAAGATGTGGAGACTTTGTTGTTGGTGTGGATCACCGAGAAAGAATTAGCAGGAGATAGTGTTACGCAAGTGATATGTGAAAAAGCAAGGCAGTTGCATGATGATCTCAAGAAAATGCTGAAGTGAGTGAATTTAAAGCCAGCAAAGGCTGGTTTGACAGATTTAAGAAGCGTAGTGGCATACACAGTGTGATAAGGCATGGTGAGGGAGCAAGTTCAGACAAATGTGCGGCTGAAAAATATGTGCAGGAATTCAAGGGGTACATAGAGGCTGAACAATTCAAACCCCAACAAGTGTTCAATTGTGACGAAACAGGACTGTTTTGGAAGAAAATGCCAAACAGGACCTACATTACACAGGAGGAAAAGGCACTGCCAGGACACAAGCCTATGAAAGACAGGCTAACTCTTATGTTTTGTGCTAATGCTAGTGGGGATTTAAAATTGAAGCCTTTACTCATGTATCACTCTGAAAATCCCAGTGTGTTCAAGAAAGTGTTGCCAAGGCTAATTTGTGTGTGATGTGGAAGGCTAACAGTAAGACATGGGTCATGAGGGAAATTTTTCTTGATTGGTTCAACGAAGTGTTTGGCCCCAGTGTGAAGAAATACCTCCTGGAAAATAAATTGGAACTCAAGTGCCTCCTGATAATGGACAATGCTCCTGCTCATCCTCGAGATTTGGAAGAGCAAATCGTGGAGGAGTTTTGTTTCATCAAAGTGAAGTTCTTGCCCCCTAATACCACTCCTCTCCTCCAGCCCATGGACCAGCAGGTCATTGCAAACTTCAAAAAACTGTACACCAAAGCATTGTTTCAAAGATGCTTTGACATGACCTCGGACACTGAATTGACCCTAAGAGAGTTCTGGAAAGATCACTTCAGTATCCTCCATTGCATAAACCTTATAGGGAAGGCTTCGGAGGAAGTGACGTCCAGGACTTTGAACTTTGCTTGGAAAAAATTGTGGCCAGACTGTGTCCCAGAGAGGGCTTTTGAAGGGTTTGGGGCTGACCCTCGGGACCCTGTGCCTGTTGTGGAAAAAATTGTGGCACTGGGGAAGTCCATGGGGTTGGAGGTTAGTGACGAGGATGTGGAAGAGTTGGTGGAGGACCACAATGAAGAGCTAACCACAGAAGATCTGCAAGAGCTTCATCTGCAACAGCAACAGACCACAGCTCAGGAAATTGCTTCAGAGGAGGAGGAAGAGAGATGGAAGACAGTGCCTTCTTCAAAGATTAAGGACAATTGTGCCAAGTGGACTGAGGGGCAAAGATTTATGGATGATCTTCACCCTGACAAAGCTGTTGCAGGCCGTGTTGGCAACGTGTACAATGACAATGTGGTGTCCCATTTTAGGCAAGTTTTAGAGATGCAAGACGCAGAGCTCTCTGGACAGTTTTGTGAGACAGGGGGCCAGTGACTCAAGCTTTTCCTAGTGGCATTAAAAAACAAAGAAGGGAAGTAACCCCAGAAAAGGACTTGCTACCTGAAGTCTTTATGGAAGGGGATTTCCCTTCCAAACAATAACAAATCTTCCATCCTTTCTCCCGTCTTCCACACATCAACAACTCTTCAATAAAGGTAAGTGACATGTTATTATTATTTTATTCTTCATATCTCATTATTTTCTGTGTAATTAAATGTATTTAATGTACAAAAATATTTTATTTTAATACTTTTTGGGTGTCTGGAACGGTTTAATTGAATTTCCATTATTTCTTATGGGAAAAATAGATTCGGAAATCGTAATATTCGGTTTTAGTCACACTCTCTGGAACAGATTAATTACGAAAACCGGGGGTCCACTGTTTATTACTTGGTCTATTACAGCAGCTTTCTTTTATTTTATTTATTGTATTACATTGTTTGGCATTCATGTATATAACTACTGAACATACTTTTTTTTCCCAATAGAGTCCAGAGGGTGAGCGAAACAGCCTCACACCAAGGTCCCGCTCCCGTTCACGATCAAGATTGGATTCACCAGCCACCTCACCATCTCATCGCCGTGCAACATCACAGTCCCGCTCTCCTCAGCCTCGAAGACGATCCTTTAGCAGGTTATATTTAAATGTGGTTTGGTTTATATATTCACTTCTATTTGCAGTTTTTTTTTTTTAAACACGCCAGTCATCTCCCACTGAGGCAGGGTGACCTCAAAAAAGAAGAAATGAAGGTTTTTCTTTTTACATTTAGTAATTTATACAGGAGAAGGGGTTACTAGCTCCTTGTTCCTCGCATTTTAGTCAACTCTTACAACGCTTATGGCTTATGGAGGAAGGATTCTTTTCCACTTCTCCATGGAAATTTGCAGAATATATAATGGTATTGTACAGAGCATTTCTTTCTGAAACATTTTTGAAGTGTTTGTTTGGCCTTTGCAAATCTTTGTTTTCAATCTTAAGACTATTTTACTTCTTGAAATTTAAAGAACCCTTTCATTAACCACCATTTTTTTTATATACAGTAGGGCCCCACTTATACGGCAGGTTAGGTTCCAGGCTACCGCCGGAAAGCTGAACACCTTTTTTTCCACTTATAAATGCATATAAATGCCAGATAACAAGTTTACACTCCCATATATTAAGTTAGCAATAGAACTAAAACACAATGAAAAGTAAAATACACAGTACACTCATTGCTTACCTAAGAATATTTGTAGTCTTAAGGTAGAGTGAGATGTGAGTAGTATTTATTGTAAGAAGTCAGGTGTGGTAGGTATGGTAGCCCTCCTGGTCAACCCACCCACACGTAATATACTATGACATTTAAAGCACCCTAGAGCGATAAAATGCATATAGTACTACAGTACACTCATTACTTGCCTTAAAATATTTGTAGTCTTAATGTAGGGCGAGAGGTGAGTAAACGAGATAACGAATAAACGAGATAACGAATAAACGAGATAATGAATAAACGAGATAATGAATAAACGAGAGAGAATGAGTAAATGAGAGAGGACAGAGCCACAGAGTATGTAAACCAACAGACGAACAAGTCTGGGTATGGTTCATACATGTTCATTTTTGTCTGTGAAGCTTGTTGTAATACAAACTCCTTACATTGTGTACAAGTTGTCATCATGTTGGTAAAGTAGAATAAATAAAGAGCAACACTCCCATTCTCATGACACTTAAGTGAAGGCATACGAAAGGAATAATTTTCTACATTTACCCCCAGTAATACTGTTGTGTACACATTTCCTTTGGTGTTGAACTAGAGAAAACTGTTCTTTTCGACATTCCGACAAGATGACTGGAAAAACATCTCATATTTGTTAATTTATTCTACTGTGGGGTGTATTTATCATGTTTATATTTTACGTAGTGTGTGTATTATATAAATTTGAAAAAATATAGATGAATTAATCAAAATGTCTATACATATTAATGTAATATACAACATTTAATGCGCTTCAGAGTGATTATCATCATTATTAACCCTTTTGAGGGTTCAAGAATTTTAATTTTTTTTTTCTTTTTTTCTTATGGAATGGTAGAGAATCTTTTTCTGAAGGTAATGAAACAAAAATCATAAAATTTGATGGAAAATTGACGAAATTACACGTGAATTTTGCTGCACCGGCGATATTTACGCATCGACGATTTTGCCCACTTTGACTCCTATTTTAGGCCAATTACATTATTTAAGTCAACCAAATTCTTAGCTATTTCACTAGTATTACTTCTATTTTATCACTTGAGCACAAGAAACTGCCCAATCAACTATTTCAACTACCCAATAGTGATCAGAAATTGGTAATTTGGCCAATTTCACACAAAGTTCAAAATATTCCAATTTCAAAATAGGGTCCAGAATTAACAATGCAGGCATTCCTGGCACTACAATAACATTTCCTCTGTTTATTAGTTACGTTTCCAGGCTTTACAGATGAATTCCATTTTGATTTTTGATTTGCATAAAGAATTTTTATTCAAAAAATAGATTTACTGTTATGAAATATTATAATAATTGTATAAACAATATCAGCTCATTTGTGAACGTATATTAGAACCACCAGTTGATATGTATTGGACACGTGATGTCATTTGTTTACTCTTGAACATCGTCAAAAATCGAACATTTCCACTACTTTGAGCTCAATTTCAAGTTATTTTCAGTAGTAAAACCAATCAAAATCATCTCTTTCTGTAATATATCTTCCATTCTATTAAATGAGACCAAGAAACCGCAAATACAACCGTAAAAACCATATGAAAATACACCGTAAAATCGGCGTTTTAATCCAAAAAATTTTTTCTCATTATTCACTGCTCTCTGCAGGATTTGTTTTGTATGGTGCACACTTACCACATAGATGCATTCTCTCATATCTAGGCCCAAATTTACCGCTCACAGCTTATCTGAGTGAGCTGAGCTCATGACGTATATCTACGGCTTGAACCCTCAAAGGGTTAATATGGTGTCTTCAATACTATTAAGACACTCTTAGAGATTTTAACGTGTACCTGCACACCAGCACAGTGTGTAAGTTTATTTAGGTACAGGTACACACACAAGTACAGTGGTACCTCGAGTTTCGATGGTCCCCAAAATCGCCCTTTTATGTAAGTTTATTTTTTTAAATGCTTTTGTAGGTATATTTTTGGGGGTGTAAAAGGACTAGTCTATTTTACATTATTCCTTATGGGGATAAATTTGTTTGGTAATGGCACTTGAACAGCATTCTCGAACGAAAAAATATCGTAACTCGAGGTACCACTGTACATATAATTATCAGAGTATGTATGAAATATGAAATAACTTTAAAACACTAGAAATTTTGGAAAGTTTCCAGACATAATGGAGAGTCGTGCTCATGGTTACCGTATTAGAAAGTCAGGTGGGGGGAGCTGTATAGAGGGTTTTGGTCATAATTTGAAATGTCCGTATTAGTGGAATGGTGTAAAGCAGGGCTCTACTGTACTGAAGCAATATTACACCAGGGCTGTTGATTTGGCAAAAAAATTCTTACGTATATAGTGGAACCTTGGTTTTCGTGATTAATCCTTTCCAGAGAGTCTGATGAAACCTGAAAATGACAAAAACAAGCAATATTTCCCCATAAGAAATACATAATGTAAATTCAATTACATAATCCCTTCCAGACACCCAAAAGTTTTTATTTTTATTAACACACCAGCCATTTTCCACCAAGGTGGGGTGGCCCGAAAAAGAAAAACTTTCATCATTCACTCCATCAGTGTCTTGCCAGAGGCATGCTTACACTACAGTTATAAAACTGCAACATTAACACCTCTCCTTCAGAGTGCCGGCACTGTACTTCCGTTTTCAGGAATCAAGTCCAGCCTGCTGGTTTCCCTGAATCCCTTCATAAATGTTACCGTGCTCACACTCCAACAGCACGTCAAGTCCTAAAAACCATTTGTCACCATTTGCTCCTATGTAACACGCTCACGCACACTTGCTGGAAGCCCAAGCCCCTCGCACACAAAACCTCCTTCCAACCTTTCCTAGGCCGACCCCTACCCCACCTTCCCTCCACTACAGATCTATACACTTGAAAATACATTTTGTAGACAATAACTATAGTTTTACATACAGAAAACAATGAGAAATAAATATAAAGAACTAATGAAATGGATAAATGAACTTTTAAATCACTTTTACCTTTATTGAAGACTCTTGTTGGCATATGGAAAACGGCGAGGAAGGGAGAGGGAGACGAGTTTATTGTTTGGAGACAGAACAAGATGCTTCAATATGATGCTAATATCAACTCTACGGTTTATTTATATATCACAATTCATCTAATATGACATAATAAACAATATTAATAACATAGAAACATGATATATACTCTAGAATGAATAAAATTTGTCATTACGTATGTGACTAGTGGTGGCGTTGGGTTTATCAGGGCCACTGACAGCATAAGCTGTATTGTGGTGGTGGTGGCAGTGTATGTTGTCAGTGGCCCTATATAACTCCAACAACATTGGAGGAGTTAGTTTCGTGTCGTCCTTTTTCTATCGCTTTACTTACTTGCTACACTGTTAATGCTACACTTTAGTGCTTGCTGGCGCTATAGCCTTTATCGACTCCTGCTGCTTTAGTATCGTACATATCGTAGAATTACTGAAGAAGGCACATTCTCCCCTCTTCCTCCTCCACTTTGGTATGTACTTTGCTATGAGTTATTTCTTGAATTCTATCGTGTTTCTCACCTTTACCAAAGGGCTGGCACTAGGAGCTTTCTTTGGGCCCATGGTGGCTTATTTAGCAGTCACACACAATAAACAAGTGCAAAAAGCAATGGATTATTACAAAATGTTTTGTATGACCTTGCAGGGTAATGTTCACTCGCCGAGAAACAACACCACACTGACTCAGAAAGCATGTTTGGGAGGCTTTGTGTGCGCGTGGCACTTGGACATGTTCTGGACGACCGACAAAACCCGAGGTGATTAAGGAAAACTGACAATATTTTGACGAAAAAAGTCTGCGATTACCGAAAATTATGAAATCAGAGGCTAACGAAAACTGAGGTTCCACTGTACATGATTTACTTTTAATATTGGCTCATTTTGTTGCTTGATAATAGTTGTTAATGATAGCTTCCAATATCTTGACTTTAGCAGCTATTTTATCTTGTAATACAGTGCTGAAAGACTTGCATAGGTTATTTTTCCTTCTTTTTTTTTTTTTTTATTTTTTTTATTAACACATCGGCCGATTCCCACCAAGGCAGGGTGGCCCGAAAAAGAAAAACTTTCATCATCATTCACTCCATCACTGTCTTGCCAGAGGGGTGCTTTACACTACAGTTATAAAACTGCAACATTAACCCTTTGGGGGTCGACAGGCCTTCTCAGGAAAGTGTTCCTGGGGTCGAAAATTTTTTGGAAAAAAAAAATTAATTTTTTCTTATGAAATGATAGAGAATCTTTTTCCGATCATAACGCCACCAAAATTATGAAATTTGATCGAAAACTAACGGAATTATGCTTTCGCGAAGTTAGCGGTAGCCATGACACTTACGCATCGGCGATTTTGCCCACTTTGAGCCCTATTTTCGACAAATTCCAATGTTTCAGTCTCCTACAATTATAGCTATTTCGCTAGAACTCTATTTCTTCTATCGATTGAGTACAAGAAACCGCCTATTTACCAATTTCATCTGCCCAAAATAGTGGTCAGAAAATGGCAATTTTCCAATTTCACACAAATTTCAAACGATGCCAATTTCAAAATATGGTCCAGAGTAAACAAGGCAGACATTCCTGGCACTAAAATAACATGTTCTCTGTTCATTAGTCACGTCTCCAGGCCCTTGTTCCATTACTTTTGCTTTTCATTTTGAATTTTTATTCTCACAAAAAATAGAAGATTTACTGTTATGTATACAACTGCATCATTGTAAAAATGGTATAAATAATATCAGACCACTTGTGCATGAATATAAAACTCGCCAGTTGATGTGTATTGGAGGCATGGTGTGATTTGTTTACTCTTGAACATCGTCAAAAATCGAACATTTTCGCTACTTTGAGGTCAATTTCAAGGTACTTGTCATTGTCATACCAATCAAAATCATCTCTATTTCTGTAATATATCTTCCAATCTATCAAATGAGACCAAGAAAACGAGAATACATCAATAAAAACCATACGAAAATCGACTGCAAACTCGCTGTTTTAATCGAAAAAAACGGTCAGAGTTTTTTTCTCTCTCATTATGCAGTGTGTACTGCAGGATTTTTTTTATACTGCGCACACTGACCACACAGACCCATTCTTTCATATGTATGCCTACCAGACGTTTTCTGCTTAAATTGAGGCCACTAGAATTTGGGCGTACTAGTACGGCACCAACCCCTGCTCGTAAAACGTACTAGTACGGCACCGACCCCCAAAGGGTTAACACCCCTCCTTCAGAGTGCCGGCACTGTACTTCCCATCTCCAGAACTCAAGTCCGGCCTGCCGGTTTCCCTGAATCCCTTCATAAATGTTACTTTGCTCACACTCCAACAGCACGTCAAGTATTAAAAACCATATGCCTCCATTCACTCCTATCAAATACGCTCACACATGCTTGCTGGAAGTCCAAGCCCCTCGCACACAAAACTTCCTTTACCCCCTCCCTCCAACCTTTCCTAGGCCGACCCCTACCCCGCCTTCCCTCCACTACAGATTTATACACTCTCGAAGTCACTCTGTCTCGTTCCATTCTCTCTACATGTCCAAACCACCTCAACAACCCCTCCTCAGCTCTCTGGACAATCGTTTTGGTAATCCCGCACCTCCTCCTAATTTTCAAACTCCGAATTCTCTGCATTATATTCACACCACACATTGACCTCAGACATGACATCTCCACTGCCTCCAGCCTTCTCCTCGTTGCAACATTCATCACCCATGCTTCACACCCATATAAGAGCGTTGGTATAACTATACTCTCATACATTCCCCTCTTTACTTCCATATGCAGTAATTTTTTAACTTGTTTTATGATAATTTGATAGTAATAGTTTTTAGGCATAAAAAATATTCACGTTTAAAATATGGATGTGTAGTGTTTTGTCATGGATTAAAGCATCATCTGCAAGTAAACTTTATACAATATATAATGAAGTCAATCATTTATGTACAGTGGACCCCCGGTTTACGTAATTAATTCGTTCCAGAATGCTGTTCAAGTGCCGTTACCAAACAAATTTGTTCCCATAAGGAATAATGTAAATTAGATTACAGTGGTCCCTCGGTTTTTGCCGAAAATTTGTTCCAGAATGCTGCTCAAGTGCCATTACCGAACGAATTTACTTCCTTAAGAAATAATGTCACGTAGGTTAGTCTATTTCAGACCCCCAAAAATACACTTGCAACAGCACTTACGAAAATACACTTACATAAATGTTCGAGTTTGGAGATGCACGAAAACCGAGGGACCACTGTAGTCCTTTTAGACCCCTAAAAATACTTACAAAAGCACTTACAAAAATACACTTACATAATTATTCGAGTTTGGAGCAGTACGTAAACCGGGGGTCCACTGTATATGTGGTGGAGCTGTATTCAGAACTCGGCCCCAGTAAAAGTGTGAATATATTTACTTAGTTACTGTTAGATATATGGTCACTACTGTAAAATAAAAGCACCTCCGAACCAAAAGTAGTTGTGCCTGGACACTGTTAGACAATTAAAAAAAATGGGGGAATTGGTGCAGTATGTCAAGGGTTGAAGGTATATTACAGCGTCTCCTTACTTAACGATGGAGTTCTGTTCGTACCACATCAGTAAATAAATTCGTCGCTAAGTGAGGAGCATGCTATAATGGTAGTTGTTTGTGTCAACCATCTTTGATATTGTTTTAATGTCACCTTTGCACCATTTATAACATTTATGGCATATTTTTAAATGTTTATACAGCAGTGTAATACTAAACAGAATAGATGAAATCTGCTCTAATATACATTTAAGTATGCATACTGGCCAGAGAACCCGTCGTAAGTCAGTCATCAGCAAACGAGTACGTCACTAAGTGAGGAGAGGCTGTATTTTCCTTTTTACAACTATGTACAAGTGCCTACTTTGTGTCTTGAGGTTCCATATCCATGCTGTAAGATCAAAAATGGGTGATATTTTAATATGCAATATAACTAGTGAAAAATACAATACAGGTCGGCCATCACTAATCTGGCAATCAGTTATCCGGTTCCATCAGTAATCCTGCACTAATTTCGGCTAGCATAATTTCAAATTTCATCATTATACTGACTCAGAAATTGTGCAGAGGGTTGTAAATCCACAGCAGTAAGCCAGTGAAGGAGTAAGCAGTGATGAAAATGAGGAAGATGTAGCAGGAAGAGTCTCTTGATAGGTTAATTAAGTGTATTCTGACCTATCCACTCTGTAATCCGGCAAACTCGCTAATCTGGCACACTACAGGTCCCAATGATGCCGGATTAGTGATGGCTGACCTGTAGTAGTACGTATTCCAAATTGCTTTCATAATTTCTCAGATTATAAAGAAACAGCTGAATGATACTCTACTATTCATTGTGGTTATATTGCATTCCTTATCTATATCTTCAAGATCCACTGTGGGTACTGGGACAGGTAGGGCTTTCTTAAATAATTACTTCACTGGGGTTGCTATGTACAGTGAGTTCCAAGACCGATGACTAGGTATCTGAACCTAACCACCTGCACCATTTACTGGTACGTAGTAATATATGATTTCTTTTCTGTGAAGTTATTTCCATAAGTTTAATATATTTTTTTTGTTACACTTGCACATTGAACACTTGTATCTTAACCCTTTGGGGGTCCAAGGGGTCTCTCTGAAACTCGTTCTCAGGGTCCACGAATTTAAAAAAAAAGAAATTTATTTTTTCTTATGGAATGATAGAGAATCTTTTTCCGATCATAACGCCACAAAAAATATGAAATTTGATCGAAAACTAACGGAATTATGCTTTCGCGAAATTAGCGGTAGCCATGACACTTACGCATCGGCGATTTTGCCCACTTTGAGCCCTATTTTCGGCACATTCCAATGTTTCAGTCTACTAAAATTAAAGCTATTTCGCTAGAACTCCGTTTCGCTAGAACTCCGTTTCGCTAGAACTCCGTTTCGCTAGAACTCCGCACTGCTATTCCAACTACTGCCCCTGATACTTGCACTGCTATTTCAACTACTGCCCCTGATACTAGCACTGCTATTCCAACTACTGCCCCTGATACTTGTACTGTTATTCCAACTACTGCCCCTGCTACTGGCACTGCTATTCCAACTACTGCCCCTGATACTGGTACTGCTATTCCAACTACTTCCCCTGATACTGGCACTGCTATTCCAACTACTGTTCCTTATACTGGTACTGTTATTCAATCTACTGCCCCTGATACTGGCACTGCTATTCCAAGTACTGCCCCTGATACTGGCATTGCTATTCAAACTACTGCCCCTGATACAGGCACTGCTATTCCAACTACTGCCCCTGATACTGGCACTGCTATTCCAACTACTACCCCTGATACTGGCACTGCTATTCCAACTCTATCGATTGAGTACAAGAAACCGCCTATTTACCAATTTCAACTACCCAAAATAGTGGTCAGAAAATGGCAATTTGGCCAATTTCACACAAATTTCAAACGATGCCAATTTCAAAATAGGGTCCATAATAAACAAGGCAGACATTCCTGGCACTAAAATAACATCTACTCTGTTCATTAGTCACGTCTCCAGGCCCCTCTTACATTACTTTTGCTTTCCATTTTGAATTTTTATTCTCACAAAAAAATAGAAGATTTACTGTTATGTATACAACTGCATCACTGTAAAAATGGTATAAATAATATCAGAGCACTTGTGCATGAATATTAGAAATTAGACACATATGCAACACTTGGGTATCTTTATTGAGGAAACGTTTCGCCACACAGTGGCTTCATCAGTCCATACAAAGGAGAATCGTGAAGAACAGGAGGAGTGTGAGGTTGTCAGGCCCTCAATCTTGAGTCGATGTTGTCAGTCCATCAATCTTGAATAGAATAACAGCAAGTGTTGCATATGTGTCTAATTTACCAACTCGTCGGTTCTCTGAACCATTCATTCACATGAATATTAGACTCGCCAGTTGATGTGTATTGGACGCATGGTGTGATTTGTTTACTCTTGAACATCGTCAAAAATCGAACATTTTCGCTATTTTGAGCTCAATTTCAAGGTACTTGTTATTGTCAAACCAATCAAATTCATCTCTATTTCTGTAATATATCTTCCATTCTATCAAATGAGACCAAGAAAACGAGAATACAACAATAAATACCATACGAAAATAGACTGCAAAGTCGGTTTTAAACCAAAAACACGGTCAGAGTTTTTCTTTCCTCATTATGCACTGTGTGGTGCAGGAATTTTTTTTATACTGCGCACACTGACCGCACAGACCCATTCTATCACATCTAGGCCTAACAGCCTGTTTCTGCTTGATTTGAGGGCGCTAGAATTTAGGCGTACTAGTACGTCAATAACCCCAGTGTGTAAGACGTACTAGTACGACCAAAACCCCGAAAGGGTTAAATATTCATCACCTTCATTGATTTCTTAGAGAAGAGCGAGGCTGAAATGTTGCTATAGTACTATCATTCGAGTGAAGCAAGTGTGTTGAATATTATTCACTGAGATTGCTTGTCTATCAGAATATAAGATAACGGGTAAATCTTTGAAAATTATTATTTACATTCAGTATACACTTTTCTGTGTTTATTAATAGGTTTTAGACCTATAATATATCCTTTCCAGTTTTGATGGCCTAGTCTGAAACCAAACCACGGGAGCAGTGTTCTATATAATCGTGAACAGATGCATGTGAATGAAAAAGAAGTCACAATAATGTGTGGATTATTTGAACATATGGATAATGTAAAAACCTATACTCCCATTTCACTTACAAATTTTGCCCTTTAAGGGAGGTTCCTTGATGCTGGTGAGGGGGGGGGTTCTTGATTCAAGGAAATAATCTGACCTCCCTGTAATTGGCTCAAACCTGATTACCTTCCATTGCCCCAGGTGCTGTATGACCCCTATGTGTTTAGTATTTATTAAATGAATGTAATTGGGTGGCTTGATCTCCAACACGCAAAGTTTATAAACTATAAAATTTCATGTCAGTGAATGATCTCTAAACTATGAATTAGATTTAATTTGAATTGAACCATAGGAATGTAGTTATAAATTTATGCAAATTTATTGCCCTCCTTCAGTAAAGCATTTGAGGTAGTGGCCCATAAGGAATATAATGTTTATTAGGAAAACCTAGATGTGTTGTAAAATGTATGGCAGGTACCCTTGCCCAGGGATGGGCTGCAGGAGTAGGAAAGCTGTCAAAATCCATCAAGGGTATGTTTAAGGTAGCCACTTTATAATATTTTTAAGAGGCAAATCTTGGTTTTGAATGAGCATTTTTTTTTTGTGCTGCACTGCAATTTTTCCACTACCTTTATTTTGATGTACAGTAGGGCCCCCGCTTTACGGTGTTTCGTCTTACTGCATTCTGCTAATACGGCGATTTCAAATTATGACCAAAACTCACTATATGGCAACCTGTCTTTCTAATACGGCGCATGCCACCCGGTTTGTTTACATTATCCGTGAGCACATCTCTCTGTCTGGAAACTTTCCAAAATTTCAAGTGTTTTAAAGTTATTGCATATTTTGTGTGTTCTGACAATAATACTTGTGTACCTGTACCTAAATATGCTTACAACTGTGCTGGTGTGCAGGTACGCATTAAAATCACTATGAGTGTCCCTCTAGACTTAACGCCATAGTAATACTAATAGTGGTACCTCGGTATACGTCCGCTTTGGAATAAGTCCAACTTGGTCTACGTCCTGTTTGGATGCGAAAATTTTTGCTTGGTATACAACCTTTGTTTGGAATACGACTCGCGTGCTAGAACTTGTGTCAAAATCAAATCAAAACCAAATCAAAATCTTTATTTCCTTGAAAAGCTTACAATGTGTGGTTTACATGTTATGAAATATTAATTACCAAGAAGGCCACTAGCATGCCTAGGCATTTCGGGCAGACTAATTCTTAAGAATTATTAGGATTTTATGTTTAATGTCATTTGGGTGGGTGTAAGTGTAAATTAGGTATACACAAATACAGTTACAGTGGAACTCCGGTTTTCGTCTGGTTCGAATATCGTACAATTTGGATTTCGACCACTTATTTCGGCGAATTTTTACTCCGGGTTTTGTATATCCACTCGGAAATCGTCTGTCAGACGCGTCTGCCTGCCCGGGATGCGGCCGCTCACAGCCAAGAGAGATAAAATACACATACAGTACACTCATTATTTACCTTAAAATGTGTACAGTGGACCCCCGAGTTTCGTAAAAACTTCACTCCTGAAGTCTGCTCAAGTGCCATTACCGAACGAATTTACTCCCTTAAGGAAAAATTTCACGTAGGTTAGTCTATTTCAGACCCCCAAAAATACACTTCCACAAGAACTTACAAAATTATACTTACATAATTGCACGATTTCCGGGGTATTCGTTAACCGAGGGTCCACTGTACAGGTATCCCTCAACTTTCGCGTTTTCTACTTTCGCGGGCTTCACACACTCGCGAATTCCCGGCCGCCAAATTCCCAGCCGCCAAATTCCCACTCACCAAATCATATTTAAGTTTCTCGCCACCCGAGTGTCCCTACTACCTTCCCTCGGACCCAGAAGCCAGCCCACCCACCACTCACTCACTGAGTGTTTTGTTTGTTCATTATTCGTTATTAAACTACAGTATAACATGTATGTAGTACTATATAGTACAATATTTTACTATGTTTTCATGCGTTTTATGATTGTTCATGGTTCAATAGGTTAAGGAAGCAGTAAGTAATGAATGTACTAAATAAAGGTTATCTATCTATTACATTTATTCCAAATTGATATCAGAAACATGATAAATACCCTAGAACTGTAATAAAGATGCTGAAATGAATAATATATGCCATATTATATGAGGGGTAAGAGAGCAGGACCGCTGCCATATGAGATGTTTACATCAGGGTAAACATGCCTAAATCACTCTTGTTATAAAAACAAATGCAAAAATAGCATTTATTATTTTTAGAATAATAATAATTTATAATAATTGATCTGGAACACTTTAAATGTCATCAGTATTTGGTAGGTGACATTTAGAGCACTCAACAGCAATTATTATTAATTATTATTATTTATAATTATTATTTCCTACAATATATAGTAGGAGATAATAATAATAATTATTATTAATATTAATATTATTTTCTTACAATATATTGTAGGGAAATAATAATAATAATTATTATTATTATTATAATCAAAGAAGCGCTAAACCAAATAATAATAATTAATAATAATTGCTGTGGAGTGCTCTAAATGTCAGCTACCATATACTGATAACATTTAAAGTGCTCAAGATCAATTATTATAAATTATTATTATTCTAAAAACAATAAATGCTATTTTTGCATTTGTTCTTACGACAGGAGTGATTTAGGCATGTTTACCCTGATGTAAACATCTCATATGGCGGCGGTCCTGCTCTCTCACCCCTCATATAATATGGCATATATTATTCATTTCAGCATCTTTATTACAGTTCTAGGGTATTTATCATGTTTCTGATATCAATTTGGAATAAATGTAATAGATAGATAACTTTTATTACTAATATTAGTGTAATTACACAACATTTTATTAGCACTAAGGCTAACATCCATCACCCATGACGACTCACCAGACACTGAATGTTACTGCGCCTCTCCCTCCCTCCAATAGCTCCTCCCACTTCGTAACGATGTTAGATGATGAATTTAATGTATTTTTCTGTAAGCTTAACTCGTTTTATGTGTATTTTACTTTTTATTGTTTTCTGTAATATATGAGTTATGCAAATTAAAATAAAGTTATGAAGTTGGAGTTTCATTTTTTTGTTCTAATGTATACATATTTAATTCAACATTTGGCATCATTACAAAGTGGGCGGAGCTACAGCAGAGGCAGAAGAAGCAGTGTCAGTAACTTGATTCCCCATGACACTTCACAACACTATAAAATATGTATTGTATAATTATACTATTACAGGCCTCCCTTCACAGCCAGCTCATGTCAAAATAACATGTATATAGTACATTATTTTACGATGTTTATATGTGTTTTATGATTGTTCATGGTTCAATAGGTTAAGGAAGCAGTATTGTATTATATTTCCCTACAATATATTGGGGCACCAAACATTCGCGATTTTTCAACATTCACGAGGCTCTTGATCCCCTAACCCTCGCGAATGTTGAGGGATACCTGTATTCTTAATGTAGGATGAGAGGTGAGTAGTAGTATTTATTTGTAGGAAGTCAGGTGTAGGTAGCCGGTAGATGTAGTTACGGATACACAGCTGCATAGCTACACGATATTTTATGCGGCCCAGAGCCATATTATTACAATAACATACCATGTTCACCTAGTTTAATCGTTTCTAACAACTACCTTTAGATGCCATCATAAACGAAGGGAGAAGTAATGAATATAATTCATGCCGAGAATTGTAAACAAAAGCATTGTGACTGGGGAGTGACTGGGCCAACGCAGATTCATACATGTTTTCTTTTGTGCTGGACCAGAGAAAACGTAATGTTTTCCCTCCGCCTGGCAACCACACCTCCATAGCACATAAACATAGCATGTTTATATGCTGTGTAACATGTTTCTTATATAATTTTGAAGAAAATATCATAGATGGATTAATGAAAATATCATAGATGGATTAATGAAAATGTCTATATTAACATAAAATAAGACATTTAATGTGCCCAAGAGTGGTAATTATTACATATGGCATTAAGACTAGAGGGACACAATTAGTGATTTTAATGTGTACCTTCATGCTAACGAGAATCTTCAATAAAGGTAAAAGTGATGTTAAATGTTCATTTATCCATTTCATAAGTACAGTGGACCCCCGGTCTTCGTTATTAATTCGTTGCAGAATGCTGTTCAAGTGCCGTTACAAAACGAATTTGTTCCCATAAGGAATAATGTAAATTAGATTAGTCCTTTTAGACCCCCAAAAATACACTTACGAAAGCACTTACAAAAATACACCTACATAATTGTTCGAGTTTGGAGCATTACGAAGACCGGGGGTCCACTGTTCTTTATATTTATTTCTCATTGTTTTCTGTATGTAAAACTATAGTTATTCTCTATTATAAAATGATTTTTTGTTAATATTTTTGGGTGTCTGGAATGGATTAATTGGATTTAGATTATTTCTTATGGGGAAATATAACTTTGGTTTTCGTCCATTTCGAATTTCAACTGACCTCCTGGAACGGATTAAGGATGAAAACTGGAGTTCCACTATACATAGATTATCATACATAGCAGCATATGTGTAGGATAACCAAAAAAAAGTCAGTGACTTATTTCCATTGTTTACCTCTCGAGACAAAGCCACGGCTGCCCGCTAGCGTCAGTATGCCCGTTGCTACCATTCAGTGAACAACCTGTGCTGTAACTGAATTTTCTCGTGATTGTGTTTTTCGTATAATTTTTTTAGCAAATTCATTAACCATGAGTTCTAAGAAAGTAAATGAGAAGAGCCAAGCAACGAAGAAAATGGTTAGGATCACTATGGAGCTGAAAAAAGAGATTGTTGAAAAGAATAAAGGTGGCATGTGTACTCGGGACTTGGCTGTTGCATACTGCATACCTGCAGAGAAGTACCACCCCAACAAAGCCCAAATAAGCCGTAATAGCGTTGTCTGGAATGACCAGACAATGTCACATTTCCGAAACATCCTGAGGAGAAGGAAAAAGCAAAGTTCTTTGGACAGATTTTTAGTTAGTCAAACCTGGTGAGCTTCAACTAGGTCCAAATAGGAAAAAGAGACAGAAAAGAGAAAAGTACTCTCCTTCCAAACAATAACATTTCCTCCTCCCTTCTCAGCACTATCCTAGTAGGCACTCTACTCTTTTCAGCAAAGTAAAGTGAGGTTAAATTTGCATTTATTTCATTTAATTCTTTTGTATTTATGTATGTATTTTAGTATTAAGCAGTGTTTAAATTATTTTATACAACTCCATCAATGTATAATATGCCAATAACAATAGGATTTTTTTTCATGGGAATGGGTTAATCGTTTAACCTATATTTCTTATGGGAAAATTTGTTTGGTATACGTCCTGTTTGGTGTAAGTCCAATGTCCTGGAACGGATTAAGGACGTATACCGAGGTACCACTGTAGTACGTAATAATAATTACTCTTGGGCACATTAAATGTCTTACTTTACGTCAATATAGACATTTTCATTAATCCATCTATGATATTTTCTTCAAAATTATATAAGAAACATGTTACATACCATATAAACATGCTTTGTTTATATGCTATGGAGGTGTGGTTGCCGGGCGGAGGGAAAACATTATGTAATACTAATAATAATCCCTCTTGGGCACATTAAATGTCTTATTTTATGTTAATATTGACATTTTGTGAAGGGATTCAGGGAAACCAGTTAATTGATTTAGTTGGACTTGAGTCCTGGAAATGGGAAGTACAATGCCTGCACTTTAAAGGAGGGGTCTGAGATAGTGACAGCTGGGAGGGACTTTTCTCAGCTGTCGTATCTGAGCTCCTCTGCAAAGACAGTGATTATGTATGAGTGTGGTGAAAGTGTTGAATGATGATGAAAGTATTTTCTTTTTGGGGATTTTCTTTCTTTTTGGGTCACCCTGCCTCGGTGGGAGACGGCCGACTTGTTGGAAAAAAAAAAAAAATTGACATTTTCATTAATCCATCTGATATTTTCATAATTATATAAGAAACACGTTACATAACACACAAACATACTATGTTTATATGCCAGGCGGAGGGAAAACCTTACATTTTCTCTGGTCCAGCACCAAAGAAAACGTGTATGAATCTGCATTTGGCCTAGTCACTCCGCTTTTGTTTACAGTTCTCGGCATGAATTATTCATTACTTCTTCCTTCATTTATGATGGGATCTAAAGGTAGTTGTTAGACACGATTAAATTCAGGGAACAAGGTATGTCGATGGTAATATGGCTCTGGGCCGCAGTGTAGGTAGCCGGTAGGTGTAGCCCAGACGGGCTACACCTACCAGCTACCTACACTGACTTCCTAAAATAAATACTACTCACCTCTCATCCAACATTAAGACTACACATATTTTAAGGTAAATAATAAGTGTACTGTATGTGTATTTTATCTCTGGGCTGCTTTAAATATCGTATATACAGTGGACCCTCGGTTTTCGTTCACCTCCAAATTCGAACAATTATGTAAGTGTATTTTTGTAAGAGCTTTTGTAAGTGTATTTTTGGGGTTCTGAAATGACTAATCTAATTTACATTTGTCCTTATGTGAACAAATTCGTTCGGTAGCGGCACTCGAACAGCATTCTGGAAAGAATTTTCAACGAAAACCGAGGGTCCACTGTACAGTATATTAAGTTTGGGACGGGGAGCCAGGGCTACCTACACCTGACTTCCTTCAAATAAGTACTACTCGCCTCTCACCCTACATTAATAAGACTACAAATATTTTAAGATAAGTAGTTAGTATGAACTTATTGTCTGGCATTTATATGCATTTATACTAAATGGAAAAAAGTGGCGTTCTGCTTTCCGGCGATAGCCTGGAACCTAACCTGCTGTACAAGTGGAGCCCTACTGTACTCTGATTATTTTTTGAATAGCTTTTTATTTTGTGTATGTTGATTCTCTTGTGCCTTCATATTTTTTCCAAGCCTGTAACTATCTTTCCAATATTTCTCTTCATAACATAGGCTCTGCTATATTCATTATACAATAATATGTTCTTTCTAGGAACTGCAAGTGCTCTATATCATAGTAATTAATGGCTCTGCATAAATGATTTCCAAGTAGTGCACTCATTTATTGATATCTTTTAACCCTTTCACTGTCGGTGCCCTAGTACCACGGCTAGCAAGCCAGTGTTGGTGCCGTAGTATTACGCCAAAATTCTAGCGGCTTCAAATCTAGCGGGAGAAAGCTTGTAGACCTACATGTGAGAGAATGGGTCTGCGTGGTCAGTGTGCACAGTATAGAAAAAATCTTGCAGCACGCAGTGCATAATGAGAAAAAAAACTTGAGTGTTTTTGGTTTAAAATGCCGACTTTGAGGTGTATTTTTGTATGGTATTTATGGTTGTATTCTCGTTTTCTTGGTCTCATTTGATAGAATGGAAGATATACTGTATTACAGAAATAGAGATGATTTTGATTGGTTTCAAGATGAAAAGTACCTTGAAATTGAGCTCAAATTAGTGGAAATGTTAAATTGCAACTGGCCAGTCTAACACGCAGTTACTAATGGGTTGACATTATTTATACAATTATTACAATACTGCAGTAGTCTACATAACTTAATTTCCTATTTTTTTTAATAAAAATTAAAAATGGAAAGCCAGAGTAATATAAGAGGGGCCTGGAGATGTGACTAATGGATAGAGAATATGTTATTTTAGTGCCAGGAATGTCTGCATTGTTTATTCTGGACCCTATTTTGAAATTGGCATCTTTTGAAATTTGTGTGAAATTGGCCAAATTGCTAATTTCTGACCACTTTATTGGGTAGTTGAAATCGGTAAATGGGCTGTTTCTTGTATTCGTTCAATAGAACTGATAACTTTGCAAGAGCGTAATTCCATAAATTTTCCATCAAATTTCGTACTTTTGGTTTCAGTACCATCGGGAAAAGATTGTCATAAATTTTGTTTTTTTAAATTCTTCAACACTGAGAGCAAGTTCGTGAGCAGGAGTCTTGACAGTGAAAGGGTTAACCTTTAGTTTGTACATTTTATTCTGAACCTGATGAGTACAGTACAGTATATTATTTTAATTCAGCTAACTTTTGTATTTGCATGTCTTCATGAGTTCAGTTTTTGTAATGTTCTTTTTTTTTTATTTCCATCTATGCAAATTAGTGTAGTCTACCCATACATGTGTATAACTTACAGATCTATGAGATGCTATTAAAAAGTTCCTGGACTGCTGCAAAATATGTATAGACTTTCCTGATCACCTAGTTGAAGGTCTCTCCCTTGAAGTATGCCTTGGGAGGCTATACACTGATCCTAGCACCTCTGCCACATCTTGAAACATTTGTAAAACTCTTCTTTCCTAATGGTGTCTAATGCGGCTTGCAGTTCTGCTTGAATTTCCTCCACATCATTAAAAATGCCATCCTTTGTGCCATTTTTGTTTTTGGGAAAGGTCACACAGGGGCTAGGTCTGGGGATTAGGGAGGTTGGGGGATGACCGCCATGTTTTTGGCTGGAAAACGATGGTCTTTCTGGTCACGAGTCAGCAGGTGGGGCACAAATTTCGCAGTCGTTCGTCTCATTTTCAGATTTTCAGTCAAAATGCTTTGATGTGGCCCATAAGAAATTCTCACAGCACTTGCAATGTCCTGGATACTCTTGACAACTGTCTTCGTGAATGTCTTTTGATGGGCAACCAAAGCATTCATCATCAGCTGACATTCATCTTGCTTTGCATCGATTAAACCATTCAGTGTCCAACCTATTGCTTTGTTGCCAAATGCTTACCTGGAGTATACTTGGGGGATTTCCGGGGTCAATGCCCCTGCGGCCTGGTCCATGACCAGGCTTTGTGGTGGATCAGGGCCTGATCAACTTTTACTGCTGGCAACACACAAACCTGTGTACGAGCTACAGCCCTGCTGGTCAAGTACTGACTCTAGGTGCCTGTCCAGCTCCTCGAAGACAGCCAGTGGTCTATTGGTAATTTCCCCCTTGTGTGTGCTGGGATTCAGTTGAGCAGTCTTGGGCCTCTGACATTTATTGTGTTCTCTTAGTGTACTCATGGTGCCCCTGCTTTTCATTGGGGGGATGTTGCATCTCCTGCCCAGTCTTTTGCTTTCATAGGGAGTGATTTTCGTGTGCAAATTTGGGACTAAGTCTCCAGGATTTTCCAAGTGTATATTATCATGCGTTCCAGGGAGTACAAATCAAGGGACTAAAACCATTCTCACTAATTTAGGTGCTTTATCATGTTTATACATGCCATGAAAGTTGTCTGCATATTCTTGAGGTCTGCAGTTTCACCTGCCTTGAAAGGGGGTGTTAGTGTACAGCAATATTCCAGTTTAGAGAGAACAAGCGATTTAAAGAGAATCATCATGGGCTTAGCATCTCTAGTTTTGAAGGTTCTCATTATCCATCCTATCATTTTCCTAGCAGATATGGTAGATACATTGTTGTGATCTTTGAATGTGAGATTCTCTGACATTATCACTCCCAGGTGCTTCACATTAGTTCTTGCTCTATTGTGTGGTTGGAATTTGTTTTATTCTCCAATAGTTTTAATTTCCTTGTTATCCATAGCAGAAAAATTGAAATTTGTCTTCATTGAACTTCATATTGTTTTCTGGGGCCCATTCATTGAAGCATTTTGTGAGTTTCTCTAGCCATTTTACCAAGCTTGAAACAGAATTTCACACGTTCTGTTATTTCTTTTAACCCTTAAACTGTCCAAACGTAGATCTACGTTTTTGTGGGCAGTGCTCTGACCTTGATTTTCTCCATAAGAAAGCATGTAAAAAAAAGTAAATATATGTGTGCGTGCGTAGCACTCTGACCTTGATATTCTCAATAAGAAAGTATGTAAAAAAACGTAGATCTACGTTTGGAGTGCTACGCAAGCAAACATGGATCTATGTTTGGACAGTTTAAGGGTTAAAGATTCCATTCTGTTAAACAAAAAAATTGCAACAACTCGCTGACAACACTACAAAAAATTGCGCATCTAGCGTCAAAGGAATGACCAACCGGACTGTGCAGAGTGATCTACTCTTCCACATTTTACCTAGGAAGTGCACAAAAATTTGAGTCCAGAAACTTTTTGATATTACCTTGTTTATCCCTCCAGTTCCTCTGTTTGTATACTTTATGCATACAACCTTTCTATTTGAAGTAGAGTATTTTAGTTCTTTGTCTTGCTCTTCTATCACTTAATGCATGTACACCTTTCTATTTGCACATTCATAGAATACTACATCGTTTCACAAGTGCAGCGCCCAGTGTCAGAAATTGAAGTTGTTTACTGCAAAACTGATGTAACTTAAAATTTGAGGTAAACCTTCCTCTGTCTCATTCTGTCATGTAGTTGCCTTTCTAAAAAAAAAAAAATGCACACTTGAATTAATTTATTCCTCTTAGTTTTACATAGTCACAAATGACAGCGTTTCATTTTGAAGGTAGTCCCGTGCTTCTTGCAATTGAGGCTCAATACCATTTCTGTAATAATTATTTCTTTGGTGGACAGGTGGTCAGCTTGTCACAAGAAGTACTCTTAGCAAGAATCTCTTCAAAATTCCCATTGTTGCAAGGTTACAAGCCATGAACTTTTCATCTGACCCAGAAACAATCTTTAGTTTGCTTGTGCTCCTCTGTTGCATCAAGGTGTCACTGCCACTGGATATGCAAGCTCTTTCCTGTATATATCTTGAAGGGGTATGTACAGAAAAATAATTTATATACCCCAGAGGGTTGTGTACATGCACTTTAACTTCTAGTACAAACTTGATTTTCTGTAAACTTAATGTTTCCCTTCATCCTATTTTGCTTTTTGTACTTGCCTTTGTAAGCTCTGTGTATATTTAAAATCCTCAGTGCTAGCTTTCTTGCATTGCATAAAATTATTTTGTAAATGTTAAACATTGTTTTTAACTTGTCACACATTGTGACTTTTCCACTATTATTCTATCTTGCCTATGCTATTTCTGCTGCTTTTTTTCATATAACATTTTTTTTTTTAATCCATGTCAGTCACATTACCATTTTCACTCAGTTCCATCTATTTTCACAAGTTAAAATGCTTGCAGTACTTTGTGCTATGTGAATTTCCAACCATGCTGCAATGTTTGCTTTATCCACTTTTGTTTTTCACATTTACTGGCACTTGAGCCTACTGAGGTAAAACATACATAAAAATAGTCTAGACTTTGCAGCCATTCATTTTTACTTTGTTCATCCATTTTATTTTCCCCATTTCTTCCATTAGTCATAAATTTTTGTTCATTTTTGTTTGTTCTCCATGCCGCCCACTGTGTGTTCCATTTTTTTACCTTGCAAATCAACTTTCTTTTAGTATTTATCCATCCATATTGGAAGGCTATTTCAACATTTGCCAGTGTAAATCTCAAGATTTCATTTGTAATATTCTGGTGACATTGTCTTGCTAGTGATAACCTGTAGATCTCCTTTGTTGAAACTTAAAATGTTTAATCACAGTATTCATATATTCATGTGGCTGTTAATGCTTTCTTCTATATCCATTACATTACATTTCACTTTACATTAAATTTCATCAGTTATCTGTTATATGCCATTTGCTTAATTTATCACTCGTATTGTAGAGATTTAACTAGTTTTGCTACTAATTTTGCTTAGGGTCTTGCCTCATCTGCAAGTGAGTTTTATTTTTGGCAGGTTATTTATAAATTGGTATAATGGCAAGTGCCAATTCTTTGGAATCTGGCTTAATTTTTTTTCTACTCTGATCACCGTTGGCAGTTTCAAACTGGGCCTTCGTACAGTGGCATAACTCCTCACCAGCAACCTCTATCTCACCCTTTTTCATCTTTTGTTTTTCCTTATCAAATGCAATTGTCTGTGGTCACTTGGTGTAGGTGTGGTAAGTTTTGTACAATTTTGCCAAGAAATTTTGTATGTCTAGCCATGTACTTGCGGCATCTTACACTGTGTGAATCTAATAAAAAGTTTTCATGTAAATTTTTCATGGTGTGCTGGTCAGTTTTATGCATTTGTTAAACATGTCTAGAAGCAATGTTGAGTCTAAGCAATGGGAAAAGAAGGAAGTTCTCTTCAGTCTCTCCAAAACTAAGCCAATTCCAGAATCACAGACATGCTTATGTAGGTTAAAGGGTTTTCTTAATATTTTTCATTGTAGAATATGCTTCAGTGAATGAATTTAAATAGGGCATACAGGGTTTGGTAAGATTGGTTTTCAGATTTTAACAGTTTTGTCAAGATGTCTAGATTTTTATACTGCAACTTTCTGAAGCTGTTCATGTTTTTATTTGTTGTGTTTCTTAAATATACTGGTGTATGGTATGAAAATACTGTATTCAGTGATACGTCAATCCAAGCACCCCTTTCTTTTTGTCCCTATTATGTATTTTAAAGGGACATTATTGTATTTGGATTAAAGTATTCCCCATATAGTTGTCATAATTGAGGTAGTAGGTTGGTAGACAACAACAGCCCAGGGAGGTACTACTGTCCTGCCTAGTGAGTAAAACAAAAGCCTGTAATTATTTTACATGATGGTAGGATTGCTGGTGTCTCTTTTCTGTCTCATAAACATGCAAGATTTCAGGTACGTCTTGCTACTTCTACTTACACTTAGGTCACACTACACATACATGTACAAGCCTATATATACACACACCCCTCTGGGTTTTCTTCTATTTTCTTACTAGTTCTTGTTCTTAGTTTATTTCCTCTTATCTCCATGGGGAAATGGAACAGAATTCTTCCTCTGTAATCCATGGGTGTCATAAGAGGTGACTAAAATGCTGGGAGCAAGGGGCTAGTAACCCCTTCTCCTGTATAAATTACTAAAGTTAAAAAGAGAAACTTTAGTTTTTCTTTTTGGGCCTCCCTGCCTCAGTGTGATACAGCTGGTTTGTTGAAAGAATAATAATTGAGGACCCATATCAAAAAGCGGGATTGTAAAGATAAGTACAATAGAACTTCTGTATCCAGATTTGGTTTTCACTGTTTCAGTTGTCTTCAGTTTAGAGTGCCCTGAAAATATTTAATGGAAAATTCCAGAAATAAAAGATTTATAAGTTTCAAATTGCGTGCCATTCATGAAACTTTCCCACCCCGTCACACTCAGTACATGACTTGTCTCTTTGTCCTCTGTACCCACACTTGCCCGCTTTACTCACATTCAGTTAACTTCTAACGTTTTCACTGTTTGCATTTGTTGCCAAATTATCGCAGTGTTGTGAAAATAACCCTTAATTTTGCTTAATGGCCCCAAAGTGCAAAAGTAGTGATGCAGTTCTTCAAAGCCTAAGAGAAACCATGAAATGCTTCTCACCAGTGAAAAATGACTTACGTATAGTTAGCTACTATAAGCTGTTTCAGGCAACCGTGGTAAGTCTTTAAACATATGACCCGTGGATACGGGGGACTACTGTATAGGTCCTGCTTCGTGTGTTTGCTTTATGAATTTCTAGTATTTTTGGTAATATCCTATTTGCAATTTACAGCTGCTGCATGTGACCGGCATGGTTCACAAAGGGCTTTGGATATTGTTCTTATCTGTATTTAAGGGATTATGGTATATTAAGCTTTTTGTAAATTCCAAAGGCTTGGAAGACATCTACAACATAAAACAGACATACCAGTATGCTGAGTGTAGGTGGTAGTTGGTAAGATTTACCCATCTTGCACAAGACAAATGATCATTCCTTTTATGCGCACATGTGAAAGACTTCTATTTCGCACTTAGGTAATACTGTACCCTCCCCTCCCCTCCGGATCCATAAGGTATGCACAAGAAAGCTTGACAGTCTTTCAACATGCTCAAATTTCAAAATTTACAAATGTAAACAGGCAGGAAGCACGCTTATTAACCCTTAAACTGTCCAAACATATATCCATGCTTGCTTGTGTAGCACTCCAAACGTAGATCTACGTTTTTTACATACTTTCTTATTGAGAATATCAAGGTCAGAGTGCTACGCACGCACACGTATATCTACTTTTTTTTTACATGCTTTCTTATGGAGAAAATCAAGGTCAGAGCACTGCCCACAAAAACGTAGATCTATGTTTTGGACAGTTTAAGGGTTAACCCTTTCAGGGTCCAAGGCCATTTTTGGAAGGGGTGTGCCAGTGTCCCAAGAATTTAAAAAAAAAAAAAATTTCTTATTTTTTCTTATGAAATGGTAGAAAATCTTTTTCTGAAGGTAATGAAACAAAAAGTACGAAATTTGATTGAAAATTGACGAAATTATGCTCTCGCGAATTTTGATGTGTCAGCGATATTTACGCATCGAAAATTTTGCCGAAATTGACTCCCATTTTAGGCCAATTACATTATTCCAGTCGACCAAATTTTTAGTTATTTCACTAGTATTACTTCTATTCTATCGATTGAGCACAAGAAATCGCCCAGTCAACTGTTTTAACTACAAAATAAAGGGATTGGAAATTGGTAATTTAGCCAATTTAACTCAGTTCAAAATATTCCAATTTCAAAATAGGGTGCAGAATAAACAATGCAGGCATTCCTGGCACTAAAGTAACATTTCCTCTGTTCATTAGTTACGTTTTCAGTCTTTACAAATGAATTCCATTTTGATTTTTTATTCACATAATGAATTTTTATTCAAACCAAAAAATGGAAGATTTACTGTTATGCAATATTGTAATAATTGTACAAATAATATCACCACATTTGTGAACGTATATTAGACCCACTAGCTGGTGCGTATTAGACGTGTGAGGTCATTTGTTTACTCAACATCGGCAAAAATTTAACATTTCCGCTACTTTGAGCTCAGTTTCAAGCCATTTCCAGTACTAAAACCAATCAAACTCATCTTTATATCTGTAATATATCTTCCATTCTATCAAATGAGACCAAGAAATCGCAAATACAAGTATAAAAATTATACGAAAAACACTGCAAAGTCGCTGTTTTAATCAAAAATTACGGTTTCAGTTTATTTTTCTCATTATGCAGTTTGTGCTGCAGGATTTGTTTTATGTGGTGCACACTTACCACATAGATGTATTCTCTCATATCCAGGCCCAAATTTACCGCTCAAAGCTTATCTGAGCGAGCTGAGCTCATGACGTAGACCTACGGTTTGGACCCAGAACTCAAAGCCGTAGAACTACGGCACGGACCCTGAAAGGGTTAAAAAAGTAAAATAAAAATACTGTGCCAGCAACTGTCCAGAATTTCTTCTACTTGCATTGACATTTGAAACTGGTCATTATCATTGCATTCTAAGCTGTTTATTGGCTTAATTAATTTGTGGTCAGAAATGCTATAACAGAGGCAGCCATCCATTATTACACTGGATATTCTGAGTGCTCCTGGCACTTCAGTAAGCCTCATTTCTGTTTTTACTATCACTGCAGTAAGCAAATGAATTTAGTAAATATATTTTAAAATAGTGGGTAAAATCCACAGGGCAGTTGTACTTTTAACTAATTTATTTTCAGTATTTATTGCAATATACAGTGGACCCCCGGTTAACGGCCATAATTCATTCCAGAATGCTGTTCAAGTGCTGTTACCGAACGAATTTATTCCCATAAGGAATAATGTAAATTAGATAAGTCCTTTTAGACCCTCAAATATACACTTACAAAAGCACTTACAAAAATACACTTACATAATGGGTCGAGTTTGGAGCAGTACGTAAACCGGGGGTCCAGTGTAACTGGTAAATCATGTACAGTACCCTATTAGGGATTCAGTAGAGTACTTTTTTTTCGCTGATTTAATAAATTCTCTGACAGTCCTGTATATCTTAAGAACTATGTAGAATTATACAGGGTAGTATAGAAGCTGTAGAAGTGTGTACTAAAATGTGAACAGATGCGTAATGAGCTATTACATTCAATACATGCATTGCTGTGAGAGCAATACATGCAATATGCTGTGAGAGCATAGAAATTAGAATGATAGCATGGGATTACAAAACGTATTCAGAAGGCAGAAGGGTGGTTGTTGGTTTAAGCATTTAGGGAGGATGAAGCAGAATAGGATGACAGGGTTTATAAATCCTGGGTGGAAAGGTGGTTAGGAGTTTTCATGAAGGGTGTGTAGGTGACTGTGAGAAGGGGATTCAACATAAAGCAGGTATGAGTGCATTAGATCTTTGTGAGGTGGAGAGTAGTGGTTTTAGGGATATATTGTGCTGTTGGAGTGTGATTAAGATAACTTGTGAAGGGATTCGGGAAAAATGGTTAGTTAAACTTCAATCCTAATATTTACAACCTGTGTAGTGACACAATAGAAAATAATTGCTTTTTCTCAAGATCTATTAAAATGTCTTTAATGTGATTGTATGGGTAAATGTTATTGCTTCAAATTTCAGGTCACGTTCACGCACCCCTCGGCGACACCGTTCTCGCAGTGGATCCCCTCGCAACGGACATGAAGGAAGTCGCCGTTCACGGCGTACTCGGTATGGCAAAGTTTTATATGTATATACATGGAAAGTTTTAATAAAAATTTAATGAAATTATTTTCATATTAGCAACATCTGTTCATTGCAATATTTCTATGTAATGAAAGGAATGTATTTATTTCCACTTTGAAGATTTTTTCCTCAGGAAAGTCAGTTTCTTGCAATGTGAGCTATATTGTATACAGCTTTATTCTAGCTCGCTTGGTACAGTGTATGAATTATTGAGGACTTGTACTGTTTACTCCACATCCAATTGTGGTTGAATAACTGACTTTTGTTTTTTAGTCCCTTATTGAAAACCAGCTTCATTACTAACTTCTTAAATATTTGTAAACATTCACATTATCAATAAACTTTAATAAAATTTATTACATTTACATTTAATATAATTTACATATTACATTGCATGTCATCGATGATAGTAATTTCTCACTTAGCAAGTTTTGTAGACTCGAAGCATTTGGGTTGCCACTGTCACCTTTGCTGCAGTTTATCAGTTTGATATAACATCTCTACTGGACACATTGTGGACAGTTGATCCATCTCGTAACCGTTAAGTTTCCTCAACTTGCCAGGTCTCCATGGTCAAGATCTCCCATGTCTAATCGTCGCCGTCACATTGGCACCAGAGATAACCCTGAGCCATCCAAATGTCTTGGAGTGTTTGGTTTAAGTGTATATACATCGGAGAGACAACTACATAGCATTTTTGACAAGTTTGGACCACTGGAGAAAGTCCAAGTTGTTCTTGATTCAAAGGTAAGTTGGAATTTAAGTTTTTTCAGTTGGAGAAATTGGTACCGACAGAAACATTATTACAACACAGAATGCATAAATTATTTAAGAGTAATAGACAGAAACTGATGTGCTTTAGAACATTAATAAATTTGCTTGCAAGTCTGACAAACATAAATCTCAATAAACTTGGCCTTTAATCCTTTTGCTGTTCAGATCCCTGAAATTAATATTACTTTGTCCATTTCTTAAATAAAAAATCAAATTGTAGATAATTTTGTTTTTTGTAGGTAATTACACTAAAAGTACTAAATTTAATGGAAAAACTTGTGGATTTACACAGGCACAAATTTAGTGGTCTGGGTGTAGTTAATTCATTGGTGATTTTGCCCAATTGAGTCATGTTTTAATCTAATATCATTACTCCATTTGACCAAATTCTTAGCTATTTTACTAGTATGCCTTCCCTTCTGTTGAATGACCACAAAAAAACGCCCATTCAACTATTTCAACTACCTTACAGTCCACAAGAGTCAGTAACTTGGCGAGTTTTACACAATTTAAAAAACACCAATTTAAAAATAGTCCAATGTAGACATTCCTGGCACTAAAACATTTCCTCTTCATTAATCATGTTCCCAGACTTCCTGTATATTAAACCTGCCATCCATTTTTGAATTTGTAATGACACAAAAATAGATTTACTTTTTCTTGGATAATAAAATATAACCAGGAATGATTTGTCATGGTTTATTGTGTTCTAATTACTGAATCAGACCTATTAAAAACCCGTAAGACAGACTGAGGGAGTAGGGGAGGCCTTACCCGTCCTCAGGAAAAATCAGCATTTAGCCCTTTCGGGGTCGGTGCCGTACTAGTACGTTTTACGAGCAGGGGTTGGTGCCGTACTAGTACGCCCAAATTCTAGCGGCCTCAATTTAAGCAGAAAACGTCTGGTAGGCATACATATGAAAGAATGGGTCTGTGTGGTCAGTGTGCGCAGTATAAAAAAAATCCTTCAGCACACTGCATAATGAGAGAAAAAAAACTGACCGTTTTTTCGATTAAAACAGCGACTTTGCAGTCGATTTTCGTATGGTATTTATTGATGTATTCTCGTTTTCTTGGTCTCATTTGATAGAATGGAAGATATACTGTATTACAGAAATAGAGATGATTTTGATTGGTATGACAATGACAAGTACCTTGAAATTGAGCTCAAATTAGCGAAAATGTTCGATTTTTGACGATGTTCAAGAGTAAACAAATCACACCATGCGTCCAATACACATCAACTGGCGAGTCTTATATTCATGCACAAGTGCTCTGATATTATTTATACCATTTTTACAATGATGCAGTTGTATACATAACAGTAAATCTTCTATTTTTGTGTGAGAATAAAAATTCAAAATGGAAAGCAAAAGTAATGGAACAGGGGCCTGGAGACGTGGCTAACGAACAGAGAACATGTTATTTTAGTGCCAGGAATGTCTGCCTTGTTTACTCTGGACCCTATTTTGAAATTTGTGTGAAATTGGAAAATTGCCATTTTCTGACCATTATTTTGGGTAGATGAAATTGGTAAACAGGCAGTTTCTTGTACTCAATCGATAGAAGAAATGGAGTTCTAGCGAAATAGCTATAATTGTAGGAGACTGAAACATTGGAATTTGTCGAAAATAGGGCTCGAAGTGGGTGAAATCACCGATGCGTCAGTGTCATAGATACCGCGAACTTCGCGAAAGCATAATTCCGTTAGTTTTCGATCAAATTTCATAATTTTGGTGGCGTAAGGAACAAATTTCCAAGAAGGCCTGTCGACCCCCAAAGGGTTAAGCACAATTTCAAACTGTTTTTGTTCTGAAACATCCAAGACTATCTCATTTGCTATTTTAAATGGTAATTGCAGTAAATGTCCTGTTTTTCCCATCATGCTCTGCATGGAGCAAGATTTTTTTATACAGTGCACACTTGCTGTACAGAACCTGTCTCATATCTAGGCCAAAATTTACTACTCACAGCTTATCTGAGTGAGCTGAGCTCATGATGTAGAACTGTGCAAGGGATTCTGGCCTCGGTGACATAGTTCTGTGTGATGGCCACTGAAAGGTTAATTTGCTGTTATTGCCTATGTGGAAGGTACTGATTGTGAAATTTTTTGTTTTGCTGATTTCACTTTCACAGTAAACTGGTTAGGGTTTTGTAAACTACAGTTTGGAAGATTAAAGTATTTTACTGTAATTAGTTAGCTTAAATTGCTTCATAAGAGAAGTCAGTGCATAGTAACAATATTAACCAGAATTCATCATTTTACCAGACTGGAAAATCACGAGGATTTGCATTTGTGTACTTTGAATCGATAAAGGATGCAGCTGAAGCGAAGGACGAATGCTCTGGCATGGAAATTGATGGCCGAAGGATCAGAGTAGATTTTTCTATCACGAAGAGACCTCACACACCTACACCAGGCATTTACATGGGTCGGCCAACCACGTAAGGTTTTTTATTGCCTTAATGTATCAAGTGAAGTACTTTTAACTTTCTGATTAAATTGGTTTGTATACTAATTGTAACTCTTTTCTTTATTCTTTATAACTGTGTTAAAAAAAATCATATTTTTATTAGCTGAAATTTGCAGAACTGTTAATGGTAAAAAATAAACATTGGATTATTAATTACTTAATGAGCTCTACAATATTGTCATTTAATATTAAGATTTTTAAGTCACCACTTCTGTATATATTATTTTCTATACATCTTTCCCCTTCCTGAGGTTTTTTAGTAACTGTTTCTTTATAAAGGTTCTCCAGGTCTTGCTGCAGCCTTCAGTCTTTGTATTCTGTGTTTTAATGTATTTCTAAGTTTACTTCAGGAATGGAACTACAGTGGTTGAGTCAGTGAGATAATTTCTTATGCTTATCCTTTTTTCCCCCTACCTTGACTCTATGATTGAGCTGTTAAAATTTGTGTAAAGTTTCAGTTGGATGTATTTTTTTTTTCAACACTGACCATCTCCCTCCGAGGCAGTGTGACCTGAAAAAGAAGAAACGAAAGTCTTTTTTTTTTTTTACACTTGTTTACACAGAAGGGGTTACTAGCCTCTTGCTCCCAGCATTTTAGTCTCCTCTTATGATACGCATGGCTTATGGAGGAAGGATTTTTCTCCACTTCCACAGTATAATTTATTCATATTTTTTCTCGGGATTTGTTTTCCAGACACTTTATTCTCTTTGATTAAATCTGTCCCTGTCCAGTATATATTAAGCAGTAATTCCCTTCCTCAGGCATCAACACCTTGATTAATTTAATATCTTTAAGTGCCTTTTTATTCATACAGTATTTCTGAAAGTACAATCTTTAATGAGATGCTATTTATGGTTGTTTCTTAGACATAGATGGCCACATTTTTATTGTTTATCCTTTCAAACTGCCCTCTGTATCCTTTTATTTTCCATGTACATATTCCCCGCCTTCCCCCTTTACTTTCCTTCCATTTTAGAGCTAAATAGCTCTCAATTGTTGAACATTTTTATGAATAATTGCAATTTATCAGTATTCTACTGTATTAAATCTGTCTTGCTGGAAGTTTGCCAACAACACAGATCAGATAGCCCTCCAAACTGTAACACCCATATCCCACCTTTAGAGTGGGATGTACTGTACTGTAACTCCATCTCCAGGACTCTCAAGTCTGGTTTATAGATTTCCCTGAATCCTTTCATATATTACCTTGCTCACACTCCAACAGAATGTCAAGTCATAAACACCACTTGATTCCACTCATTCTAACCTAAGGTATTCACACAAATCTGTTGGGTATTCAAGCTCTTAGCACTTAAAATCTGTACTCCCTCCAATCCTTCCTGGGACAACCCTGTAACCATAATTTCACCCCAGATTTATATTCTCTTAATCATCCTATTCTGGCTTATCCTCTTAAATGCCCAGACCACCTTGGCAAACCCTCCTTAAACCTCTGAATTGTGCTTTTGGTAACTCCACAGTCTAATCTCCATGCTTCCTTTCTCTGCATAATATTCACATAACTCCTCATCCTTAAATATGACATAACTGCTGCCTCCAACCTCCTCCTCACTGCAGTGTTTAAAATCCATTCTTCACACCCATGTAAATGTTGGTACTGCTATACTTAAGTACTGGTAGGTATTGGCAAATTTTGATTGTATTAGTATCTGCCTAAATATGAGTACTGGTGTTAGTGGGTATTAGCCAGTTTTGATGATATCAGTATTGGTACCAGTATTGATGGGTATGAGCTAAGTTTGATGGTATCTGTACTAGTATCGACAAATAATTTGGTATTTCCCCATCCCTATTTGGTACAATGTTCTTTTCTCTGTGGATAAAGAGTGGGTAAGCTGGAGCTACAGAAATGCAGGACAGTGTATGTACCAGATGGAGATAGTGGTCCTGGTATTGAAGAAACAGTTAAGACCTAGACATACAAGATCCAGAAATACAAAATAGCACTACTGATGGAGATGGAAGAAGAAAAAAAGTTGGGGGGTTGTGCTTTGGGAAAAGGGTGTCTACATTACCAGTAATTACTGGTGGTGATACTGATGCTGGTACAGGTGCTTCAGATAGTAAGGGGTCAGGAAAAACTGCACCAGTAGGGAACCCAGCCAAAAAAAAAAAAAAAAAACTAGCAAACGGAAATCAAATCTGCAAATTCTGTGCTTTGGGTATCTGTAGGCATGGAATATCTGGAAAAGGTGGGATGTGCAATTTTGACCATCCAGAAAAATGCTGTGACCTCATGACCAAACAAGTATGCATTTATTCTTGTAAACTATTTCACCCTGAAATGTGTTATTCATTTGTCCATGAATGACAGTGTTACAACACCCTGTCAGGCACACCATATAAAGGGGACCAAAAGGTATGGATCACACAGACGTTGGGTAACAAACCAGGGTAGTTACAACCACTCAAAAGAAAGAATTTTTAGGGCCTGGAAGAAAAATACCTGGCAGGAAATGACAAATACTACACCATCTTGGATCACTACTGGAGTGGAGACCGTCAGTGGCATCCCCTCCCTCCAGAGTGACAGATATTAGTGCCAGCAAATAAAGCCCTCCTACATACCATCATTATGATAACATTTGTATTTGCAGATATACAGGGTCTAAAACCATTAACAAACAACAAAATACCTTTCATCAGTGGACTCCTCAGAGTCGAATGCAATGTTTTTGTCCTACACAGATACCCACACAAAGGATCACTTTGACAATGAAATATGGATCTCGGGGTAAAACTTATTCAGATGCGACAGAAAGATCAGGCAACAAGGGAAAGGGGGTTGGCCTGTATGTCAGTCGCTCATTTGTTTAGAATTACTAAATGCCACAAATGATGTAGTTAAAGTTTTGGCAGTAACGATTGAAAACCAAAACAGTCATTGTGGTTGTATACAAGCCACCAAATACAACTTCCCAACAATTCAAGGAACAGCTTTTAAAAATTGACTGTTGTCTCAAAATCTTCCAGCACCAAATACAGTCAACTCCGGTGCTCGACGGCGTCAGAGGTCGTCCAAATCGGTGTTCGACAGTTTTTTTTACGAGAATTTTGGCTCGGTATTAGGCTATCTGCTCGGAGTTGGATGAGTTGGCTATTCGTCCCAGACGCGTATGCGTTTGCCCAGCTGGGCCCAGGCACTCGATGGAGCGTCAGTGCTATTGTTTACAAGTGAGAGCGACCACCACCCACGCATTCATACCAGTATATTGTCATTATTCCACTGTTTTTAGTGCTTGCAACTGCTAAATAAGCCACCATGGGCCCCAAGAAAGCTCCTAGTGCCAAGCCTGTGGTAAAGTGTTTTGCGAGTAAGGGAGTGAAGCAGGAGTGAAGCAGGGAGTGAAGCAGGGAGTGAAGCAGGAAGAGTGAAGCAGGGAGTGAAGCAGGGAGTGAAGCAGGGAGTGAAGCAGGAGTGAAGCAGGGAGTGAAGCAGGGAGGAAGCAGGGAGTGAAGCAGGGAGTGAAGCAGGAGTGAAGCAGGTGAAGCAGGGAGTGAAGCAGGAGTGAAGCAGGGAGTGAAGCAGGAGGAAGCAGGGAGTGAAGCAGGAGGAAGCAGGAGTGATGCAGGGAGTGTAGCATTCAAAGAAAAAGACCAGTAACCCCAGAAAAGACTTGCACTGCAGTGTTAATGGAAGGATTCCTTCCAAACACTAGCATACTACTCCATCTTCTTCCCTCCTCCTGTCTTCCACACAACAACTCTTCAATAAATGTAAGTGACATGTTATTTTTCTATTATATCTTAATTTTTCATAAAATTGTGTATAATTTAATGTCAAAAAGTTCAAAAAAATATTTTAATTTAATACTTTTGGATGTCTGAAACGGATTTATTTTATTTCCATTATTTCTTATGGGGAAAATAGAATCGGAGTTCGACCAAACCGGTGATCGACGGGCCCTTCTGGAACGGATTACCGACGAGAACCGGGGGTTGACTGTATCTTGTTGCTGGGTGATTTCAACTTAAGGTACCTAAAATGGAGGAATGTGGCAAATAATGTCTTAGAGATAACCCTACTAGGCAGCTCATATGAAAATCACACGCACAAGAGAGAGGATGAGATAGGGGGAGGACGAGAGAGGGTGGACGAGAGAGGGGTGGACGAGAGAGGGGAGGACGAGAGAGGGGGACACGAGATGGAGAAAACTATTAAATTTTCTACAAATTCACCTTAAACTAGCAAATATTATAGCCAAGAAGACTGGAAAATACACTTGACATGTATGTGCATTGCTCCTGACCAGTAAAATGAGATCAATTATGAGGGTGTCCACCAAATTCAACTTTCAGTAATGGAAACAGTGGATCAAATTAACTATGTCCTACATGAAACAAGCTGGGAAGATCTAAGCAATATGGGTCCAAACCTTTGCCTAGAAAGAATTAACTCTGGCACTTGAGGTATGATCAAGGCTCATTACCCTACTAAAAAAAGAAGAGAAGATGAAGAATCAGAGCTGCTCAAAGGGGCCAGTCTGTTTGAAATACAGGAAGCACTGGCCTGAGAAATAGAAAATATTTAACCTAAGCTTAAGGAATCATACAGGAGTCAGGAAACTCAGGAAGAACTTAAAAGCCTTAAATGAAATTGAAAAAGCCCAGATTATTTCTATTTAGCCAAAATCTAGGGCAAATACCACATCCAGTATTGGGTCCCTGCTTAAACGAGAAGGGCCTCACACAGATGACAGCAAAGAAACGAGAGATACTGAAGTCCCAATATGACTCGGCATTTAGTGAGCCATTAACCAGACTAAGGGTTGACAATCTGCATGAATGTTTTATGTCCGAGACTCAAAATTTGATTAATTCAAGAATTTCTGATATAATCGTAACACTGCAAGGTTATGAAAAAGTAATAAATGACATGCCCATGCACTCTGCCCTAGGCCCAAACTTGTGGAACTCAGTGTTCATCAAGAACTGCAAAAAAGCCCTTGCACATGCCTTAAATATTCTATGGAGAGGGAGCATAAACACCAGTCATCCCACAGTCACTAAAAACAACAGATATAGCCCCATGCCACAAAAGTTGCAGTAAAGCAATTGCAAAGAATTAGACCGATAGGACTAATGTCTCACATAAAAATCTTTAAAAGGGCTCTAAGAAGTAAGATCACCACCCACTTAGATATCCAGTAGTTACACAACCCAGAGCAGGTTGCTCCTGCCTCTCACAGCTACTGGACCACTATGTGGTCTTTGATGCACTGGAGGAAAAACAAAATGTAGATGCAATATACACTGACTGCAAAAGCCTTTCACAAGTGTGATTGTGGTGTAATAGCACACAAAATGTGTGATGAAGGAATAACTGGATCTCTAACTTCTAATAAATAGAAGAGAGTAAATTCAGAGGCAGCTACAGTGAAAAGCTGTTCCATAAGTTATAGTACTCATTCCCATCCTTTTCTGCATCCTCATATCTGACATAGAGATGTAAGCCACAGTACTGTGTCCTACTTTGCTGATACCAGAATTTGCATGACAGTGCCATCCATTGAGGACACTGCAAATCTCCAAACTGACATTAACCAAGTCTTTAAATGGGTCTCAAACTAAATGAAGTTCAATGAAGACTAATTTTAATTACTCCGCTATGGAATACTTGGGGAAATAAAAACCGGATTGGAGTATGACACATTCCAACCACACAATAAAGCAAAAACTAATGTGAAGGACCTGGGAGTGATAATGTCAGAGAATCTTGCTTTGAAAGATCACAATGTGTGTACCACGCTGCTTGGAAAATGATAGGTTGATAGTGAGATGATTCTCTTTAAATTGCTTGTTCTCTCTGTGCTGGAGTATTGTTGTACAGTAACAGCCCCTTTCAAGATAGGCAAAATTGCACATCTGGAGAATATGCAGAGAACTTTCATTGCATATAAGTACAATAAAGCACCTAAATAACTAAAAATGGTTGAAGTCCCTTGACCTGTACTCCTTGGAATGCAGGCGAGGAAGATAATGATAATATACACTTGGAAAATCCTAGAGGGACTAGTCCCAAATCTACAAACTGAAATCACTCCTTTCAAAAGCAAAAGGCTCAGTAGGTGATGCAGCATCCCCAGTGAAAAGCAGGGGTGCCATGAGAACTCTAATACAGCCTCTCCTCACTTAGTGACGCACTCGTTTACCAACGACTGGGCTTATGACGGGCTCTCTGACCAGTATGCATACCTAAATAATGTATATTAGAGCTGATTTCCTCTGTTTATTACAATATACAGTACACTACTGAATAAACATTTAAAAATATACTAACAATGTTACAAGTGGTGCAAAGGTGGCATTAAAAAAATATCAAAGATGGTTGACACAGACCCACTACCATTATAGTATGCTCCTTTCTTAGCAACGAATTTGTTTACTTTCGTGGTCTTAGGAACAGAACTCCGTTGTTAAGTGAGGAGAGGCTGCATGCACACGCGCGCACAAAGATTATCAGGAGAATGGTGAGCACCTGGAACGGAACAAGATATAAACGACACGTAGATATACGTTCACTGCGAAAGTGACCGAACGTATATCTACGTTTTATTTACATTCGTTCAAATTTAGTGCAATAGGCCTGAGTCGCCTAGACATGAGAGAATGGGTCTGCGCCTCAGTGTGCGCAGTATGAAAAAATCGGGATGCCAGGGTACCGCATGGTAGCCCCAGTTAGTTTCAGCTCCATCTTGGGTCAACATCATGGCACACCCCGTGATTCACTCACGCCTCGTCGATTAACACTCTACTATTCTCGGAAAGTGATAGAGAACGCGAGCTTAGTGGATTTGACAGTGATATAGCCACTAATAATCAAGGAATTAGTGAAACTATTGATGACAACCCAGATGACCCTCAGCCCATCACCTCTGGGGTGGCCAGTGTGGACAGTGTGGCCATACCAGACCCTCAGCCCAGCACATCTGGTGTGGCCAGTGTGGCCACAGACCCTCAGCCCAGCACCTCTGGGGTTGCTAGTGTTACTACCCAAAGGCAGCTCCGCAAGAGGAAATTAGCATTTTCCATGTGTTATGATAGTGACGATAGTGAAGGTGATATAAGTGACGATGATGAAATCGATTTTATGCCCATAGACGATTGTCGAGTGACAGTGATTATCATTATTCCCCAGTGAAACGTACTTATGGGCGTCATTACCTACGTTCAGGCAGTGTGCCATATGCAGTCAGAGGCAAGGGTCGGGCAGTTCACGATCCAAAACCCCAGCCACTGATAGTGAAAGTTATAATGAAGGAGAGTATGCTGGGATGGAGGAAGAGGTGGTGGGTGGCATGGTGCCTGGACCTCGTGGCGCGGTGTGTGGACAAAGGACCACGAGGCACCCTCTCAATCATGTGCTGGCCCCACTCCCGTCCCTCCTGCTCCCCCACGTCCCATGCCACAGGTCCACCCTGCACCATCTGATCGTGAATGGAAGTGGACTGAACATACACCATTCGTGCCATATCCTTTCAATTTTGATGGCAGTGGAAGTGGCATCATGCCACACTGTCCCATCACAAATGAGTCTACAGATTTGGGGCTATTTTCAACTATACTTTGATGAGCCAATAATGAACCTGATTGTTACTCAGACCAACCTGTACTACCAGTATATAATGGACCATGCAGATTTTTCAGAATCGTCACGGCTGCACAGGTGGAAAGATACAACTGTGGCTGAAATGTATTTATTCCTTGGCACTGCATGCTTATGCCACACACATATAAGAAAAATAGCAAACTACTGGTCCACAGACCACTTCATTAGCACTCCAGTCTTCCGTGACCTCCTTCCTGCAACAGTTTTCTTCTGTTGCTGAGAATGTTCACTTCTCAGATAGGAATACACCAAACCGAAATGACCTCCTCAAAACCGGGAATTGTTTATGTATCTCAAGCAAAATTAGTGCCTACTTTTATCCATTCAAGAACATTGTTGTTGATGAGTCCTTGATTCTGTTCAAGGGCGACTGTCATTCAAACAATATATACCAAGCAAACGTAATGCTTTGGTATAAAACTGTTTGTGTGACTGTGAGACTGGTCTTGTGTTGGATGTCATTATCTACACAGGTAAAAATACACTTGATACCAGGCGCATGTTGGGCATTTCTGGTGATGTTGTTCGAAGATGATGCAGCCATACCTTGGCAAGGGCCATACATTGTTCACAGACAACTGGTACACAAGCCCTATGCTTGCTGATTTCCTACGTGTGAACAATACTGATATATTGGAACAGTGAGAAGAAATAAAAAACACATGCCAAAGTTCACTGGAGGAAGTGTAGTGCAGGCGTTTCATGCCAATGACATCATGGCACTGTCTTTGGCATGACAAAAGGACGTGACATTGCTGTCAACCATCCACAGAAACGAGATGGTACAAACAGACAGAATGAGCACGCTCAACAATCAACCTATTGAAAAGCCAGCTGTTGTCATCGACTATACAAACAATATGCGACTAGTCGACAAGTGTGACATGATGATAGGCTTTGTTGACTGTGTGTGTGGGAGTCGCAAGTGGTATATAAAAGTGTTTTTCCACCTTGTGGACATTGCAATGCTCAATGCCTTCAACATGTATGAAATAGACTGGGAAGCGACAACGATATGCAGAATTCACCTAAATGTCATAAGCAGATAGGGAGAAAGATGGTACCACACCTATACCTGCCACTCCACAGCGACCTGTCACCCCACAACAGCGACCTGTCACCCCAAACAGCGACCTGTCACCCCACAACAGCGACCTGTCACCACAACAGTGACCTGTCACTCCACAACCAGAGGGGGAAGTGCCCAACTGAATTATCCCTAACTGTCACTGCCTGATACCATTACCATCTACTCCAAAGAAGAAGTATCTCAGAAAAAGTGTGTTTGTGTGCTTACAGTACACAGCACCAGTGCGAAAAGACACACGATTCATGTGTCAGCAATGTGGAGTGGCACTTGTATGAATCCATGCTTCTTCGAGTATCATACAGTGGTGGACTTCTAGAAACATAAATAGGACCTGTAAACCTTGTACAGTGGTACCCACTTACGAATTTTTTTTATTCAAGAATGCTGTTCAAGTGCCATTACCAAACAATTTATCCCCATAAGGAATGATGTAAAATAGACTAGTCCTTTTAGACCCCCAAAATTACACTTACAAAAGCATTTAAAAAAATAAACTAACATAAAAGGGTGAGTTTGGGGACCATCGTAAGTCGGGGTACCACTGTATATATATGTAAACAATAGTAAGTGATTGAACCAGGTGTACAAATTTATTTATCAGTGTGAACATGTGTGTTTGTGACAGTATGATTACTAATTCAGTAACAAATATTTGTGTCTAAACAAGAATTGGCAATGAAATGAATAGATCTGCATCAACACATTATTATCATAGGATGAAAACAACAGAAAATGGAAAAAAATGGAAAAAAAACGATAAATGTTTCTTGTTTCTGCAAGCGGCAGTGCTCCATTTTGCCGACACCACATCATTTAGCACCAACTTCACGGGCTTATATCTCGGTAAGTACTGGCCCTAAAATGTTTTTTTTAGCCTAACCTATTTATAAAAATGTGCTCTTCATTTTTAGAAAAAAAAAATTTTTTTTTTTCAAAATATTCGGTCACTTTCGCGAGTGAACGTATATCTACGTGTGGACAGTTTAAGGGTTAAATCTGATTTGTAATTTACCTCCTGTAAATAATATATATCCGGAAAAAAAAAATTGGTTAATCAAATTTTCTTTGAATCAGGAAATGTTACCACATAAATAAAATTTAAATTTATTAGTAGCTGGAGTCTGTACATTTCTCCGACTCCAGTAACCCAAGACCTGCTTCCGACTCAAGATTCCAACTCCACAGCCCTAATTTTACTACAGTATAATGAAAATGTGAAGGGAATCATTGTAAGAACCTTGGGTACTAATCCAGATAGTCAGTGTATTGTTCTAGAGAATAGAAAATAACCTGAGAAATTTTCATAAATAAGGTGAATTTTGCAGTGGAAGTTATGCTGGTAGGATCATTACATAGCTATAATTACATTACATAGCTATAATTAGAGAGGATGGAACAAAATAGAATGACTTCGAGAGTATATAAATCTGTAGTAGAGGGAAGGCGGGGTAGGGGTTGGCCTAGAAAAGGTTGGAGAGGGGGTAAAGGAGGTTTTGTTTGCGAGAGGCTTGGACTTCCAGCAAGTGTGCGTGAGTGTTAGATAGGAGCGAATGGAGACAAATGGTTTTTAGGACTTGACGTGCTGTTGGAGTGTAGGCAAGGTAACATTTATGAAGGGTTTCAGAGAAACTGGCGGGCCGAACTTGATTCCTAGAGATGGGAAGTACAGTGCCAGCACTTGGAAGGAGGGGTGTTAATGTTGCAATTTTGTAGCTGTAGTGTAAGCACGCCTCTGGCAAGACAGTGATGGAGTGAATGATGAAAGTTTTTTCTTTGTCGGGCCACCCTGCCTTGGTGGGAAAATGCCTATGTTAATAAAAAAAAATAATTACATAAATGAAAAATATAAACATTAAGCTGTGTACTATGTTTATTGCTTAGATTTATGTTGGCAGTACTAGTAATATTTTTTTTCAGTCGAGGTGGTTTTGACAGAGGATATGGTGGGCGAGGTGGCGGCGGATATAGGGGAGATAGATACCGCTCTCCATCACCACGATACAGGCAACGTTCCAGTGGTGGCCGCCGCGACTATTATGATCGTGGGTATGTACCCGGCCTGGGAGTTACTGCACAACTCAAGCCACCACCAGACAAAGTATTCATGTGGAGGCAAGCTAGTTAAGCAAGTATACCGAAGCTATTGTATAGGCCTCGGGGCTGAAGATGATGAACCACAAGTTATTGGTGAAGGTTGTTAAGCATTGAATAAGAAGTATTCAGGTTCATTAAGAACAAGTTCCTTTGGCAGTTGACAAGTCCACATGAAACACAAATATATTGTGAGAAACACTAAGAATTGAGGATTCTCAATGGCATGAGGTAAGATGGGATAATTTGAGGATGACAAGGGTTCATATACTTGCTTTTGCAGCCACAATTTCTTAATTTTGATTGCCACATCACTTAATGTTTGCTGTGGTATTTCCTATGATTACTAAAGTGGCTTACCTCAGATCATTAATACATTTTCTGTGGTATATCTGTCCATTGAATTTGAATAATTAGCTTTGAACTAATTGCAGTAAATTAGGGGCTTAAGATGTCAATCTTGTCCTGTCCTTCAGCCTGATAATTAATTGTATCATCCAGTACTGTAACACTGGCTTGATATTGAATTCCACATTCCTCCTATGTTAGAGGCAACAGTGCTGTATTTGATTTATGTACAAACAACAGGGATATATAATAATTTATTTTGGACATTTCGGAATCTATTCTGTCTAGTAATCGAGATGTTGCACTGGATAATTTCAGTGTGCTATGTAATGTTTAGGAACAAATGTCTTGAGTTTGTACAAAGTTATTCATGAACTACAATGATTAATGTTCAGTTTAACAGAATTTTATGTTAGCACTTGGTAAGTAAAGTTGCACGGAAAATTCTTAAGCTTCCATTGAGTAACTTGCTTGACAAAATAGGGTAGTGAGAACTTGGTTTGTGATAGTTTTTGTATTACATAAATGTTTGTTAGGCTATAGTAAGACGTGTTATAGGTAAAGGCTGGGAGTGAGGGGCTTGTTGCTCCTTATTCGTATGCCATTACAGATAAAGGGAATATATAGGAATTTTGAAGTTGGGTTACCTAAATTTGTGGATGCTACACAGATGTTAAATTTTTTTTTTAATATTATGAGTGAAAGAATGGGTTTAGATGTTGTAATTCTAAAGGCCCTTTAATTGTCATTTCTGCTCTTCTCTGGCAGACAGTTATTGAATGAATGGTGGTGAATGTTGTCGTCTTTGGATCATTCTTCCTAAGGATGCAAAACAAAATTACTGCTTAGGCTTGTTAATAAAAGCATTTTAACAGTTGATTGTAAATGCTATGGTGACTGACAAACTGGAAAGAGACTTGTGCATAGCTCAGACATTCATTAAAGGAAACATTTAACCATAAGTGGCTTTATTACGACTGATGGAGCCACTCATGACTAAACTTTTCCTTTATATAAGGTTTGAGCTATACACATTTTTGTACGTTTTAACAATTGTAACTGTCTCGGATCACTTAGAATGTACTCGAGAACATAGAACGAATGGTTTGTAATCTATATATGTAAAATACTTGAAGGCTGGGTATTTAATTGCATCCAAAAATAAAGCCCTGGAGTGAGATGGAGGAGGAAAATGTAGAGCAAATGGAACAGACTGTGGGTCTGCTGTAAGTATAAGAAATTATAGGATAATAAAAGGAACAGAGTGAAGGAATAGATGTTAGAAAAGGTGAATGAATTGTTCAAATGTTCTGTGGATGCTTTTGATTAGATCTTGGAGTGAAAGAAGCTCAACTTGCCTGACAATTGCAAAGCAACCCTTTCCACTGGATGTTTATTCTCTGTATATCTTATAATGAATTTCTGCAACGAATTTTACATACCAAAGTAATTTACCAATATTTATTCCAATTTTGACTGAAATGGAGTTATAGGTAATGGATGCACGATTGTATTTTTGCAAAGCATGGTGTATATAATTTTGGGTATTCGCTTGTCCATCACAAAATTCACTCCATAAAAATAAGTTTTCCCAGTCATATTACTAAAATAGTTTTGCCCTAAGCTATAAAAGTATACTAAGAATCTAAAGCGGAAAAGGTATTTTATCTGATACGAATTAATCATTCTCAGTGCCTTGTTGATAGTATCTATTGATACTATTTTAATAATTAAGAATACAAGTACTGCTGTCAATTGCCTGTAGTTTAGATTTTTATCTTTCATGCGAAGGATTATTTTAAATATTCAGTAATGTGGAAATCAAATTGCTCCACTTTTAACTCTTGGTTCATCTAAAATGAAATTAAAATGTGTGACTGGAGACTTCAAAGACTTTAGTATACTTATATTATGCAAACATTATTGGTTACGAAAGTGGAAGACATCATCTGAATCCTTCCATTTTTCTTAGGACTTGGTCCTCAACAGTAGTATGCAGGTGTAGCCACTCTGTGTATGGTGCATTTCAGAATGAAGGCTTGATGAATTGAGTGCTTGTTTCAGGAGGTCGGGTAGGCAAACATGGTTCTTGGTGAAAGATAGACGAAGTACAGTGGGGAACTTTATGGGGCATTTTGCTTGTGGAACAGATTGTTCAGTTTTAGCTTGTTCCACAGGGAAAATAACTCAAAGTTCCTCTGCAGTTGTCTTTTTCACCACTTGTAAGCTTTTCACCATTTCCAAACATGGTTTATATTACAATAGTTCAAAAGAATTGTAAACCAGCTAAGTTCAAAAACTGGTTTGACTGTTCAACCTTATGATTACCTATTTATATTGACCTGTTTGTGTTTGCAAAGAAGTGTGCTCCAATTCTTGGGGTTTGTTCTAACATTCGACTACTTGATAGGATTATGGGAACCAGTTTGGCATACCATGTCCCTTTTGTAGCACTTACTTCAGTAAAGGCTTCATTTTCTAGTCCCAATACACGGCAATAGAAAGTGGTGCTACAACACACTTTAATAGGCCGAGTCCTGAGATGCCAGGAATGCATATAAATGTCACTCTTGCGTACTTAGTGATCACACAGTCCAGTGTGGTGATGCAGTGGTTGGCATGCAGGTAAAGGAACCCCTGGGTTTTGAATTGGAATCCTTTAAGGGCTCAAAAACATATTTATTCATTCATTCGTTTTTCTCGCATTCAGAAAGCTTGCTAATTTGGAATTATATATTTTTTAGTCTAAAACGATTTTCAAATTAAGTGAATATTTTGAAATGTTTGAAATTCTCTAAACAAAAAATTTAGACTTCTGTTTTCTATAACTTAGACACTGAGCAATAATTAATCCAAATGATGGAAATCTGTATTGTATGTTTATTGTTTAATATGAGAGAATCCAGGAGAAAATGTTTTAGTGGCTGATAATTGAAATTATTCTTGATGCATGATATATTTAAAAAGAATGCATTTTTCTTTTACTCCTTGACAGATATGACCGTGGAGATAGGAGTTACTACAGAGGTGGTGGCTATGATCGTTATGACCGGCAGCAACATTATGACCGCTATGACAGATATGATAGGGCTTGTGACAAGTATGAGCGTTATGAAAGATCTAGATCCCGCTCTTATTCACCACGTGAGTAAACTTGTTAGCAAGAACATGATAAAAGCTGTATGTTGTATACTATATGATCCATTAGTATCATTGAGAGGACAGTGTAGGCAAAGGTGTTCACTATGTTTTTTTAATATAAATTTCTGGTGGTAACTTGAAATGTTAATTACATCCTGTGAAAATATGACATGTTAAGGTATGTACAAATTGCCTGAATAATTTTCCAGAAAAACTATTGATTTCTCATTTACTGTAATTTGAGAATCTGTTGATTGTTTTGGAGACTTGTACTATTTTTTCTTTCTTTCAACACGTCGGCCGTTTCCCACCGAAGTGGGGTGGCCCAAAATGAAAAACGAAAGTTTTCAATTTTACATTTAGTAATATATACAGGAGAAGGGGTTACTAGCCCCTTGCTCCCGGCATTTTAGTTGCCTCTTACGACACGCATGGCTTACGGAGGAAGAATTCTGTTCCACTTCCCCATGTAGTAGTATTTGCCTGGAAAACCATGGTATTGGTTAGGGGTGTGCCAGAGTATTGGTATCAGTGGCTGTCGGCTAATTTTGATGGTTTCGATCTGAAAATATGAATCAACAGGTATTGGCTAATTTTGATGCAATGATATTAAAACTTCATTTTATATACACTGAGTTGTCAAACATTTCTAGGGCTTTGTAAATTATATAAGTCTTTATTTGCTGTATTTGTCAGTCTTGTTTATATTCCTTATGATAGTCATTAAGAAACCCACTGGTGACATCTCCAAGAGGATGTGTTGCCTTGTATCACTCCATTTTCCTACCACACATTCAACTAAAAATTTGCCTTTTATGCCTCCAATGTTTTGAAGTTTAAATGAAGGCAATATTTTTAATTTAATTCATGGTCATCACATATTTGATGCACTTGAATTAGTCAAAAAGCAAACTGTTTACTAGTCAGGTCACTTACTCTCCAGGTGTTTTACTTTTCTTAGTGACTGATATTCACAACTTATCAGCATCGGTCATATGTTATATGTTGATTTAGTTTTTATTGAAATTGTGTAATCCTACTGTTTTTTTTCTTTGGAGCATGAAGTATTTGCTGCATCGCCTCTTTGGATACTTAACCCGTTGAGGGTCCAGGCCGTAGATCTACGCCTTGTCCACAAGGTCCAAGAATTTTCAATTTTTTTTTCTTATGAAATGGTAGAGAATCTTTTTCTGAAGGTTCATTGAATTTTGTCCAAAAGTTTTTTCCTTTTATTTTTCAGCCCGAAAAATGACAAGTCCCTGAATAGGCACAGTTTTGTATATTAATTAAAAGTGTAATCATTGTGGCTTTCATTTCTTTATTTAATTTTTGGATACTTTGTGGTGTGGTTTGACTGGCACATTTTTTTTTTTTGAGGGGGAATGGGGAGTATCAGTTGAGACCTTCATAGTTTTAGTACATTATTTTAACCCTTTCAGGGTCCGTGCCGTAGTTCTACGGCTTTGAGTTCAGGGTCCAAACCGTAGTTCTACGTCATGAGCTCCGCTCACTCAGATAAGCTTTGAGCGGTAAATTTGGGCCTAGATATGAGAGAATACATCTGTGGTAAGTGTGCACCACAAAACAAATCCTGCAGCACACAGTGCACTTTTAGAGAAAAAAACTGAAACCGTAATTTTTGATTAAAACAGCGACTTTGCAGTGTTTTTTCGTATACTTTTTACAGTTGTATTTGCGATTTCTTGGTCTCATTTGATAGAATGGAAGATATATTACAGATTTAGAGATGATTTTGATTGGTTTTAGTACTGGAAATGGCTTGAAACTGAGCTCAAAATAGCAGAAATGTTAAATTTCTGCCGATGTTCAAGAGTAAACAAATGACCTCACACGTCTAATACGCGCCAGCTTGTGGGTCTAATATACGTTCACAAATGTGGTGATATTATTTGTACAATTATTACATTATTGCATAAGAGTAAATCTTCCATTTTTTGGTTTGAATAAAAATTCATTATGTGAATAAAAAATCAAAATGGAATTCATTTGTAAAGACTGAAAACGTAACTAATGAACAGAGGAAATGTTAGTTTAGTGCCAGGAATGCCTGCATTTTTTATTCTGCACCCTATTATGAAATTGGAATATTTTGAACTTTGAGTTAAATTGGCTAAATTACCCATTTCCAATCACTTTATTTTGTAGTTGAAACAGTTGATTGGGCAATTTCTTGTGCTCAATCGATAGAATAGAAGGAATACTATTGAAATAGCTAAGAATTTGGTCGACTGGAATAATGTAATAGCCCTAAAATGGGAGTTCAAGTCGGCAAAATCGCTGATGTGTAAATATCGCTGACACATCAAAATTCGCAAGAGCATAATTTCGCCAATTTTCAATCAAATTTCGTACTTTTTGTTTTATTACCTTCAGAAAAAGATTCTCTACCATTTCATAAGAAAAAATAAGATTTTTTTTTAAAATTCTTGGACACTGGTGCACCCCTTCAAAAAATGCCCTTGGACCCTGAAAGGGTTAATGATTATCCATTTATTTTTAGATTGACATGTACATACACTTCTGTTGGAAAGCATGTTGAGTGATCTATGGTCCAGTGCCTCTTTAAGGGGGGCTCCTTGTCGTGGTAAAGAGGCTATCGGTCTGAGGAATTGGACCTCTTGGTCTTCTCCCTCAGACCTTTTTTTACTTAACTCCTCCTCATCCCTTCCTTATTCCCTTCCCATTTTTACCCTGTGAGATTCTCCACAGGCATTCTGGTTCCTAGGTAGGGGGAAGGGTACCGTGGTCCATCCCATTCCGTTGAATTTCATGGCGGTGGTGTAGTTTGCCATGGAATCTGGATCGCCTGGGGATGTCCCGATCCCTCTCCGCTCTCCCGGCGGGTGGCTTTGGGTCTTTCATGTGACGGGTGTATCTCTGGAGGCCACCTTTCGGATTCCGGGGGTGGTGGCCGAAGGAGGTATGCTTTGTGGCGGGTGTCTGGCCGCCCTCTCTTTTGTCCGCCGAGGTGGCTCGGTGGATGTGAGGTTGCTATCCATGATTGCTGGTTTACTGGCATGAAGGGTAGGGTATGGCACGGGTTCCATGCCACATCTGCACTACTTGCGGTGCTGAGGTCCTCTTGGGCGGGGAGGGGGATTTACGCCCCTTTCATTTCTCCTAGGAGCTATTCTTCCACATTCTCCCCTTTTATTCTTTCTTAAAAAAAAAAAAAATAACCTAACCATGGACGATCCAATCCATGAACCTACTACCCCTGGGCCCCTTCCTGTAAACGCACCCTGTTCTGACCCTGCCTCGTTATTGGACCACTCTTCAGACTCTTCCAATACCCCTGTACCTTTCGCTGGTGCTGGTTCGTCACCTGCTTCAGGTACCGGGGCTCCGACTGGCCCTTTATATACGTCTGACCTCAGCTCTTCTCTGACCATGCTTCCGGCTTCTCCCTCAACGGTGCGACAATTTTCGGGTTGCCCACTCGTCCCACGTCGGACCAACTCTGGTCCCCACATCTAAACGCCCAAGACCCTTCCATGATGATACTTCGTTGCTTCATTCTCATTCTGCTCAGAAACGACCAGCTCGTCACGCACTCCCCTTAAACTCTCGTTTCACACTACACAATGGACTAAGTTTTTTTTACTCTGAGACAGACTACTTCTACTGCCTATCTTTCCGATCATAGTATTGGTAAGGCGCTCCTACGCTCTCAGAAGCAGCACACACATCTTCACGGTCCAGAATGCTGGCCAAGCTCGCGATCTTTCTCACCTTACGACCATAGATGCTATTCCTGTCACTATTGAAAAACATCATTCTCTCAATTCATGTAGTGGTACTGTCATTCTACCCCATACCATTGTCCAACAGAATTTCCAAACATGTGGTGGTGACATTCTGGAGCAGCTTGAGCTCCAAGATCTTCCTATACTCAAAGTTGACACTTTTGTCCTCCTTGCCTGTCGGCAAAGATATGCTTGCAATATTGCTCGCTTAACATTTGACTGCCGTGACCTTCTGCCCTCGGTCTACATCGCGGGACACCGTTTACAAGTTTGAAAGGTGATCCCTATACCGCAACAGTGTAGAAACAGCTGGCGTTTTGGTCATCTGGCGAAATATTGCAAGTCCATGGCCGAATGCCCAGTCTGTGGTGCCGACGACCATGCCAATCCTTCTTGTAGTCTACCTCCCTCTTGCCTTAATTGTCATGAGGCGCACCCATCTTACTCATGCTGTTATCAAGTTTACTTAAATGAGCATGAAATCCGTTCTCAAAGAGGCAGAAGGCTTCCCATATGCTATGGCTGTCTCATCTACGCCTACAAGGGAGACTTCCCCGTATTTCCTATTCTCGCATTCTAAACGTCCCCCCACTTCTGGGGTCCCATCTCCCGTAGCTTCCTCTGTGGTCACCCCATCAGTCACCCGTTTCAAATTCTTTTGCTGTTCTGGGCTCCGAGGTCCCTACCTCGGCACCCCATACTGTCCACACCTCTTCCTCTACTCTCGCACAGTTCTGTGTCTACACACCCTCGTCTAACACCTCCTCACCGCCCCTCTCCTCAGAAGTCCAGCAAAAGATCCCCATTGTTAAACTCTCCTCTCACCCCTCCTTCCCTTCTCCATCCTGCACATTTTTCCTTCCCAGTTTCTATACGTGGTTTCTCACCTCCAACTAGTTCTGTTACGTGTGTGGAGGTTCATCCTCCTCCTTGTTCAATACTTTCATCCCCTGTCCCCTCCCAAGTTTCTTCCTCTACTGCCCCTTCCCAGGTCGCTTCCATTTCTGTCCCTTCCCAAGCCCCTTCGACAGTTTCCTCTTGCATTTCCTCACCCCTACTTTAGTACAGTCCATAGTCTCCCCGATTGTTGCTCACCCTCTTCCTTCCATCTGTAATGTGGTCCCACATCCTGAGTCTTTGTCCTCTGAAACACTAGAAGCTATTGCAGAATATATTACGGAGACTTGAACGTTGATGGACACCGCTCCACCTCCGGTTCCTCCTCCTCTCTCTTCTCCGTCTACACCCCTCCTTCCTTCGCAGCGTCCCAATCCTTCACTGCTTACAAGTCTTCCGCTGCCTTTACACGTGGACTTTTCTAACCCTCCTAGTCCATAGGTACCTCTACCTTCGGCTTTCTTGTATCTTTCTCTTTGTAAATTATGGCTTATTTACAGTGGATTATCCGTGGCCTCGGGTAACCGGGGTGAGCTTCAGGTGTTGCTCTCCCAGTTTTTCCCTGTTGGTGTCTGTTTACAAGAACCCAAATTACACTCCGCTGTTATCCATCCCTTCTCGGGTTATGATTTATTATATTCAAAGGATCCTTTTTCCGATGGAACCTATAACGAAAGTGCTCTTATTCGCACTGGTATTCCATACTGTCAGCTCTTTGTTCGTACTTCTCTGCATTACACTGCAGCTCGTATCCACTTGCATAAGTTTTATACACTGTTCTTTGTATCTCTCCTCTTCTCGGGCTTTGTCTATCCCAGATGTTGCCTTTCTGGTTTCTTCCTTGCCGCCAAACCTTCTGTTACTTGGCGATTTTAATGCCCACCATTTTCTCTGGGGGAGTCTCGCTGTGACTCCCTCGGCATTCAGTTGGAGGCATTTCTTGTTTCTCCCCCTCTGTTTTAAATATGGGTACTCCCACCCATTTTGATCCTCGAACTCATTTTTTCTCTTGCATCGATCTCTCCGTCTGCTCTTCCTCAACTGTCCTCGACTTCAACTTGTCTGTCCTCCCGGACTTGCATGACAGTGATCATTTTCCAATCTTCCTTACTTCTCCTTTGTATTCTCCACCTCCTTTTTGCCCACACTGGCAATTTGACCGGGCGTAATGGGACCTTTACGCACATCTTACTGCTTTTCATGAGGTTCCTTCCTTGTCCTCCATTGATGAGGTTTTACATCTCTTCTCGTCCTTCGTCTTAACTTCAGCTTCACATTCTATTCCCCAAACCTTGGGCAAGCATTCTCAGAAGTGTGTGCCTTGGTGGTCTCCTGCTTGTGTTCGGGCAGTACGTTTGAAACACGCTGCATGGGGCAGGTACCGGTACAACAGAACCACAGAGACTCCTTGATTTTAAGCAGAAGAGAGCAATTGCTCCCCGTGTCATCTGTGACGCTTAAACGCACTTGCTGGCGGGATTACGTTTCTACTGTCACTTAAGCTTCCTTGAGTGCAGTCTGGAAAAAAAAGTACGGAAACTGAGTGGTAAATTCTCCCCCGACCTGACTCCTGTTCTTCGGGTTGCCGGTGTTGATATAGCACAAACTCTTGACGTTGCCACTGAAATTGGTAATCATCTGGTCCGTATTTCTCAGGGGCTCCATCTATGCCCCTCGTTCCTTTCTTCTAAGTCTGCCAGCGAGTTAGAGCCCTTAGATTTTTCTTCTCTCAGAGAAGAATCTTATAATATACCTTTTGCCCTTCTGGAACTGGAGGCAACACACACCGCTTGCCGATAATCGGCATCTGGGCCAGACAGCATACATACATGTATTTGTATGCTACAGCATTTACATCAGTCAACCCTTGCAGTCCTCTTACAACTCTTTAATCTTATATGGTCGCAAGGAGTTCTTTCCCAGCTGTGGAAATCTGCTATTGTTCTACCTTTCTGCAAACCGGGTACTACGGGACATGATGCCTCCCACTACCATGCCATTGCTCTTACCAGTGCAGTTTGCAAGGTGATGGAACGTCTGGTTAATAGACATTTGATGTGGTATTTAAGAGATGCACAGTAGTCTCTCCACTAGTCAATATGGCTTTCGTAAGGGCTGTTCTACCACTGACCCCCTTACTGCGCTTGGATACATATATTCGTAATGCCTTTGCTAATAACCACTCGGTTATCGCCATCTTTTTTGACCTTGAGAAGGCATATGACACAACTTGGAGGTATAATATCTTGGCCCAGGCCCACTCTTTAGGCCTCCGAGGCAATCTACCATTTTTCCTGAAGGCCTTAACTGAAAGACATTTCCGTGTCCAGGTTAATATGCTTTCCAAGGAGTTTGTCCAAGCTGAAGGTGTCCCCCAGGGATGTGTTCTGAGTACAACACTCTCTCCTTGCTATAAATGATCTGGCATCTATTCTCCCATCCAATATTTGGTCATCGCTTTATGTTGATGAATTTGCTATAGCTTGTGCGGGCGCTGACTGTCACCTCATTGCAGTTTCGCGCCAGCATGCAATCAACCGTGTTTCCGATTGGGCCACCACTCATGGGTTTAAATTTTCTAGTAGTAAAACTCGCCAAATTACGTTCACTAGACGTTCAGTGGTTTCTGATCATCCATTGTACCTATACGGCTCGTGTATCCCAGAACGTGATATGGTCAGGTTTCTCGGCTTCCTGCTTGACCGTCGATTGTCTTGGAAACCTCACATTACCTCTCTGAAGGCAACTTGTCATAGCTGGCTGAACCTCCTTAAAACCCTAGCACATCTTTCATGGGGGGCTGATCGTAGAACTCTCTTTTGCTGCATTCAGTCATAATTTTATCGAAACTCGATTATGGTGACCAGATATATTCGGCGGCCTCCCCGGCTACTCTCTCTAGCCTTAAATTACGTTTATGCCTTGGTGCTTTTCGTTCTTCACCGGTTGAGAGCCTCTATGCAGAAGCGAACATTCCATCCTTGTCCGATCGCCATGATGCACATTGCCTTCGCTATTATGTTTGCTCTCATGATCTCCGCAATCCTTCCATGTACGTATAGGATTGTCACAGATGTTAGTAGACGCTCTTTATTTGTTCCTCGCCCCAGTTTACTTCGTCCCTTTTCTCTTTGCCTACATTCGCTCTTGTTTACTCTTCAGCTACCACCTTTCTATGTTCATGTGGCATCTCCCTTTCCCCTACCCCCTTGGGAAGTTCCTGCCAGCGGCTTCTCGCTCTCTTTTTCTAGACCACTTCTGTTCTCATTCCCATGCCATCGCAGTGTACACTGATGGTTCCAAGTCGTCAAACGGCGTCGGATTCGCAGCAGTGTTTCCGGACAGCATCGTGCGAGGGGATCTTATTATCCTGAGTCATGAGGTCAGAGAGCAAAGATGTCCTAACTTCAGAACACGTGCGACATGATACTTTTTTTCTCCTTCCTCTTCCCCTTTTCCTCTTTCTTTGGGTTTTCTTTCTTCTGCCTTGGGTGTTTGGTTCTTTATATTTCCCCTCTGTGTTTTTGTTCCTACCCTTTGTGGGGCCCTAGCTCTCCTGCAGTGCTCCTCTTTCTTGGTCTTTGACTTCATTATTATTACTATACTACCATTACCTCTCTACTTCCTTTCCTACTACATCTCTTGTCTTGTTCCTGTCTGCTGGCCTATATATACTCGCTCCTCTCTCCTATGGGCGGGTTATTTGTGTATTGCTCCGCTGTATGACCTGTGGTTTAGCGCTTCTTTTTTATTATAATAATTATGTGTATTGTTCCAGTCATGGTATTGTGCTTTTATGTTATCTATTGACTGACTACAAGAAACTGCCCATATACCTATTTCAGCTACACAGTAGTGATCAAATTTTTTTTTGTCCAATTTCACACAAAATTTAAAAAAAATTTAATTTAAAAATAAGAGTCCAGAATAAACAATGTAAACATTACTTGCCCTAAAACATTTCTTATGTGTCCTCAGGCCTTTCCTATATTATGCTTGCTTTCCATTTTGAATTTTTATTCTCAAAAAAAAAATAGAAGATTTACTGGTATGCAGACTATTGCATTATTGTAACTGTATAAAGTCAGTGCATTCATGAACATGCATTAGACAAGTGACATAATTCATCCTCTGCAATATCGGCAAAAATTAAATATTTCCGCTACTTTGAACAATTTTGAGCTACTTTCATTCCTGAAACTAATCAGAATCATCTCTGTTTCTGTAATATATCATCCATTCTGTCAAATGATGTCAAGAAACCAAGAATAAAAAAAAAAAAAAACAATCTGAAAATACACAGATTTCTGCTTTAAGGAGGGGGGGGAGGCTTCTTGGCATAGAGGCTTTTAGTCTTGAGAAATTGGATTTTTCAATCTTCTGACAACCTAAATACTCCCTATCCCTTCCCTCTCCTTCCTTTCCTGCTTTTGGCCTTTGGGGTCCTCCCCTCCAAAATTCTAGCTCCTAAGTTGGGGAAAGGGTGTTGATGTCCATCCCATTCATTTGAGGTCCATGGTGGTGGTGTTTGCCATGTAATCTGGATCATCTAGGGATGTTCCAATTCCCCTCCGGAGTCCTGGGGGGTTGCTTAGGGTGTTCTTTGAGTGACTGGTGTATTAGTGTTGGTTCTGGAAGATGGTGGCCGAAGGAGGTATGCCTTGTAGTGGGGTTCTGACCGCTTTTTTTTTTTTTTCTGTCAAGGTGGCTCGGTGGATGTGAGGTTGCTATCCTGAAATGCTGGTTTACTAGCATGAAGGGTAGGGTAGGACACGGGTTTCATGCCGCATCTGCACTACCGGCTGCACTGGTGGGCCCTCTTGGTTGCAGAGGGAGATGTACAGTCCTTTTTTTTCCTAATAGGAGCTACACCTCCATGTACCTTCCCCCCCATCCTGAAAAGATACCTTACCATGGAGCCTCATGCCCATGAAATTTTTCTTCCTGGATCCCTTTCTCCTACGGTGCCCCTCACGACCCTGCCTCATTGTTAGGCCATTCTTAGGATCTCTCTCACACCCTGGTATGTTGTGCAGGTAACATTTCATTGCCCACCTCTGGTACCATAGTTCTGCATGACTCTTGATAAATCTGACCTCTTCACGTCTCTGACTTTGCTTCTGGCTTCTCTCACTTCAATGCAGTGATTTTCAGATGGCCTGCCCATCTCAGGATGGATTGCCTCTGGTCCTACACCTAAATGACCACGACCATTGTTTCGGTTTTATCTCTCGCCCACCCACGAAAGACTTGAGTAGACAAACTCTCGAAACTTCAAAGGTACACTTCCCTTACAGTTTACATTTAAAGGTACACAATGGACTAAGTTTTTCACTCTACAACTGACATCTCCCACTTAATATCTTATAGATCATAGTATCAGCAAGGCACTCCTATGCCATGTTGGTCAAATTATTTCATATCGTGCTCTTAATTAAGAGTGATGCATGCATCGTCACAGTATGAAATTCTGGCCAGGGTCACAATGTTTCCATTCTTGCCTCCATTAACAATACTCCGGTCACAATTCATAAACACATCTCTCAATTCTTGTAGTGGTACCATAGTTCTTCCACATACCATTGTTCAAAGTGATTTCCATACATGTGATGTTGAAAAGACCCCAATTCTTATATATGTTGCGGGGGACTGTTTACAAGTATGGGAATTGATTCCTACAGTAGAAATTACTGGCGGTTTGGCCACCCAGTGAAATATTGCAGGTCCATGGCAGAATGCTCGGTCTATGGTGCCGCTGACCATAACAATACATCCTGCAGCCGACCTCCCTCTTGCCTTAACCCTTTCATTGTCTGTGCCATAGTACTACTACTTTGAGGTCACCGTCAATACCGTAGTACTACGGCATGAGCTCGCCTCACTCAGATAATCTGTTAAGCAATAAATTTTGGCCTAAATGTGAGAGAATGGGTGTGGCATACAATTTATTCAGCGTATGTCACACTCCCATATAGACTGCCTCCCAACCAGCGAACTGGGTGCTAAGGGTTTAACAATCAATAGGGTACCCATCGTTAAATCAGTACTTTGGTTCATTGACCAATCACAGGCAAGCCTGCCAAAGCTGAAGCAATGTGGTTCACTTGCTGGAAGCTTTTGGCAGACTTGCCTACCTGCTGGTTGAGTACTGTGCACTCTCTGGCTTCTGCTTTGCCATCTGTTACCTTCGTGTACACTTATTATTATTCTATCTGTACATAGTGTACATACGTATTTGTATATAGTTGAAGGCAAAATATACTTTATAGTCGTCTGCTGAGTTTGTTTGCTCTAATTCCCATTACGACCAGGTCACAGGGCATTCAGTACATATGTTCGTAATAATGGGTCTGTGATAATTGTGCATCATGTAAAAAAAAATCATGCAGCACGCAGTGCATAATGAGAAAAACTGCGACTGTTTTTTTGGTTTAAAACAGCGACTTTGCAGTGTATTTTCATATGGTTTTTATTTTTGTATTCTCTATTTCTGTCTCGTTTGAAAGAATGAAAGGTATTACAGAAATAGAGATGATTTTTGATTGGTTTTAGGACTGAATATACAGTGGACCCCCGAGTTTCGTAAGGTTCTTATTTCGTAAACATCGTAAGCTTTTTTCGATTTCAAGAATCGTAAACTGGCTCGTGTTTCGTAACGTATTAGACCTGTCCGCCTGCTCCGCGCCTGCGCAGAACGCAGGATGCCCGCCAGTGAAGCGTTGTTTACCATTGAGAGAACATTACCCAGCGTGCTCTTTCAAACATTCACAATACATTTGGTGTCTTTTTTGGTGGTTTAGTGACTGTCACTGTGAAATAAGTCACCATGGGTCCAAAGAAGCTTCCTAGTGGCACCCCTGTGGTAGCATTCATGCAGTGAGTGTAGCAGGCATGCAGGGAGTGTAGCAGGCATGCAGGGAGTGTAGCAGGCATGCAGGGAGTGTAGCAGGCATGCAGGGAGTGTAGCAGGCATGCAGGGAGTGTAGCAGGCATGCAGAGTGGGCATGCAGGGAGTGTAGCAGGCATGCAGGGAGTGTAGCAGGCATGCAGGGAGTGTAGCAGGCATGCAGGGAGTGTAGCAGGCATGCAGGGAGTGTAGCAGGCATGCAGGGAGTGTAGCAGGCATGCAGGGAGTGTAGCAGGCATGCAGGGAGTGTAGCAGGCATGCAGGGAGTGTAGCAGGCCTGCAGGGAGTTTAGCAGGCCTGCAGGGAGTTTAGCAGGCCTGCAGGGAGTTTAGCAGGCCTGCAGGGAGTTAGCAGGCCTGCAGGGAGTTAGCAGGCCTGCAGGGAGTTTAGCAGGCCTGCAGGGAGTTTAGCAGGCCTGCAGGGTGCAGGCCTGCGAGTTAGCAGGCCTGCAGGGAGTTTAGCAGGCCTGCAGGGAGTTTAGCAGGCCTGCAGGGAGTTTAGCAGGCCTGCAGGGAGTTTAGCAGGCCTGCAGGGAGTTTAGCAGGCCTGCAGGGAGTTTAGCAGGCCTGCAGGGAGTTTAGCAGGCCTGCAGGAGTTTAGCAGGCCTGCAGGGAGTTTAGCAGGCCTGCAGGGAGTTTAGCAGGCCTGCAGGGAGTTTAGCAGGCCTGCAGGAGTTTAGCAGGCCTGCAGGGAGTTTAGCAGGCCGGAGTTTGCAGGCCTGCAGAGTTTAGCAGGCCTGCAGGAGTTTAGCAGGCCTGCAGGGAGTTTAGCAGGCCTGCAGGGAGTTGCAGGCCTGCAGGGAGTTTAGCAGGCCTGCAGGGAGTTAGCAGGCCTGCAGGGAGTTTAGCAGGCCTGCAGGGAGTTTAGCAGGCCTGCAGGGAGTTTAGCAGGCCTGCAGGGAGTTTAGCAGGCCTGCAGGGAGTTTAGCAGGCCTGCAGGGAGTGTAGCAGGCCTGCAGGGAGTGTAGCAGGCCTGCAGGGAGTGTAGCAGGCCTGCAGGGAGTGTAGCAGGCCTGCAGGGAGTGTAGCAGGCCTGCAGGGAGTGTAGCAGGCCTGCAGGGAGTGTGAGCCTGCAGGTGGCAGCCTGCAGGGAGTGTAGCAGGCCTGCAGGGAGTGTAGCAGGCCTGCAGGGAGTGTAGCAGGCCTGCAGGGAGTGTAGCATTCCTGCAGGGAGTGTAGCATTCCTGCAGGGAGTGCAGCATTCCTGCAGGGAGTGCAGCATTCCTGCAGGGAGTGCAGCATTCCTGCAGGGAGTGCAGCATTCCTGCAGGAGTGCAGCTTTCCCTGCAGGGAGTGCAGCATTCTTGCAGGGAGTGCAGCATTCTTGCAGGGAGTGCAGCATTCTTGCAGGGAGTGCAGCATTCTTGCAGGGAGTGCAGCATTCTTGCAGGGAGTGCAGCATTCTTGCAGGGAGTGCAGCATTCTTGCAGGGAGTGCAGCATTGATGCAGGGAGTGCAGCATTGATGCAGGGAGTGCAGCATTGATGCAGGGAGTGCAGCATGGAGTGGGGATTCCCCTTCGTAGAGGCTGAAGAATTCCTCCCCCACCAAGTGTTTAATTGTGATGAAACAGGCTTAATTTGGAAGAAAATGCCCAAGAGGACCTTCATTACTCATTACCCTATCTTCCAGATGCCTGCATTATTATTATTATTATTATAATCAAATAGAAGCGCTAAACCACAAGGGTTATACAGCTCAGATGCCTGCAACTCTTCAATAAAAGTAAGTAAATATATATATATATTATTTTTAATTATTTTGTATGTGAATATTTTTTTGTGGAACGGATTAATTGTATTTACATTATTTCTTATGGGAAATAATGGTTCGAATTTCGTAAACTTTCGTGTTAAGTAATAGCTCCTGGAACGGATTAATTACGATACTCGGGGGTCCACTGTAGCTTGAAATTTAGCTCGCTACCGGAAATGTTCGATTTTTGTAGTAAACAAATCACGTCATGTGTCCAATGCATGTCAACTGGTGGGTCTAATGTACGTTCATGAATACAAAGGCTGCTCAAGTGCCATTACCGAACGAATTTTCTCCCTTAAGAAATAATGTCAAGTAGGTTAGTCCATTTCAGACCCCCAAAAATACACTTACAAAAGCACTTACATAATTGTACGATTTCTGAGGTGCTCGTAACTCGGGGGTCCACTGTATTACAGTATATTGCATAACAGTAAAATATTGCATAAAGCAGTTTGAGCATTTGTCTAATTGCATCATTTGTACTTTTTTTTGGCCTAAACCCAAACTGGCAGGGATTGAGTATGTTTACATTCTCTGCACCTCTTGTTTACTCACTCTCTTGTTTACAATGGCATCTGATGGTAGTGATAAAAAGAGGAGTCATAAGCCTCTTACTTTAAATGCCAAATTAGAAATGATTAAACTCGGTGAACAAGGTATGTCGATGGCAGTAATAATAATAATTGCTCTGGGGCACTTTGAACGTCGTATATTACATTATTATAGATATTTTCATTAATCCATCAATGACATTTTTTTTAAAATTATATAAATATGCTACATATATAAACAAAATACAGTGGTACCCCGGTTTACGATATTTTTTCATTCCAGAATGCTGTTCAAGTGCCATTACCAAACGAATTTATCTCCTTAAGAAATGTTGTAAAATAGACTAGTCCTTTTAGACCCCCAAAATTACACTTACAAAAGCATTTAAAAAAATAAACTTACATAAAAGGGTGAGTTTGGGGACCATCGTAAACCGGGGTACCACTGTATATGGTCATAGTAAAACACAAACATAATTGAGAGATGTGGTAGCCGGGCGAGCTACCACACCTGACTTTCTACAATACATACTTCTCACCTCTTACCCTACGTTAAGACTTCAATTATTTTAAGGTAAGTAATAAGTGTACTGTACAGTGGACCCTCGGTTTTCGTTGAAAATTCATTCCAGAATGCTGTTTGAGTGCCATTACCGAACAAATTTGTTCCCATAAGGACAAATGTAAATTAGATTAGTCGTTTCAGAACCCCAAAAAATCACTTACAAAAGCTCTTACAAAATACATTTACATAATTGTTCGAGTTTGGAGGTGAACGAAAACCGAGGGTCCACTGCATTTGCATTTTACTTTATTTTTTATGCCAAGTTCTATTGCAAATTTAACATGTTTACACTATCATATATTATCAGGCATTTATGTGCATTTAAAAGTGGAAAAAAAAGGATGATTTGCTTTATGGTGGTAGCCTGGAACCTAACCTGCCATATAAGTGGGATGCTCCTGTAAATGTAAATATTTTTTTAAACATGTACAGCATTTCTTTATTCGTATGAAATATTGTACGTATTGTACATAATCAATATATTCATTTATTAAAGTTCATAGTATCTTTGCATTGATGAAAGCTCAACAACACACTATCTCAGTATGAGAGGAACAGTGGTACACAAAGATCAATCAATGGTCTGATTCTATGTTTTAAATAGTACACTTGTTTCTCAGGAATTCCTTGAAGCATTCCGTTGTTTTACTCATAACAGTGATGGGGATTTATTAGTTTAGCATACTCTATTTGGTTATGAATACTGTTGCCAACACTTTCTATGCCCTTGCTGTTTCTTTTCTACTGTCATGGCTCCTCTCATGGCCCGACCGATGCTGAAAACAGTTTCAACACCTTGTCTTGTAGCAATTCCAGTCTCCCATTGTTGTTAATATAGCTCTCCATCTCCCAACACGTACTAACATCTTTTGGTTTTACTATCTCTAATACCATCTCTGCTCTTTCCCTTCTACCCTTACCATTCCCCAATCCTCTCTCACAACCACTCCCATCTCCATTTGCTGTATTTTCCCTGTGCTTACCCTCTTTCTTTTCCCTGTAAATTGCCTGTGTGTTGCTAAAGCTTCTTACCTTCTCAGGCGAACCTCATGCCAACTCCAAAGGTGCTGGCATCAGACGCTGATCGTCTGAGCCAACGTAAATATTTAAGAATCTGTTTGCATGTTGTGTAAAAGCCACAATATATTTTTTCATCACCTTGCAGAGGTAAAAAAGTTATACACTACCAATCTAGTGGTGTCATTTGAAAGCCTGCCCCTTCCTGTTCCTCTAAATTGTAGCTATGAAATTTAGCAGCCCAAAGTAAATCCTCAGAATATGGTATACAACATAGTACAGTATCTTCGTCTAAAATCCCTGATGTTGGACTTTAGTATTTTTCTTTTTCATGGCATGCCTTCCTCTGATAAGGATTTTTTTTTTTAAAGTTCCCATTGAGATCAGAATAAAGTTTGAGCTGCTGGCTCAGTTAACAATATTTAAGGTAGAATTAAGATAATTTTTTTTTCCTTTAGTCAGTTGTAAGTGTAACATATTAATTATATAGCATTACATTCATCCCTAATTATTTGTATGTTTGTACCAACCCAGGTCGGCTGAAGGCATCGGATTAAGATGCCAAAGTGATGCCGATGAATTGGGACACCGCTGACAAGGTGTATTTTCAACATGTGCAGGATGCTCTCTCAGCAAAGAAGTGATGAATCATACAGGAACTAGTTCAATAAACAAGATATTATATTGTGGCTTTTATTTGACATGCTTCCATAACATTTTGTTTTATAGTTAAAAAACTGTCCATTACAGTCATTGGTGTAATTTTTTTCCCCAAGAATAAAGTAAAGACTGTATATTATTTTTAATTCCAAAGTTGGTTTAATTTTAAGTAGTTTACAACCCAAGGGAGATTGAGTAGGCATGGTAACAGGCAGCATTACCTCTGTTTTACACTCCTATAACAGAAGCTGGTTCCCATATCATATAGTATAATATACCTGTTAGCTGGTGATGTGTATTAGTATAGTGTTTGCAAATTTCTCATTTGTTAAAGAAACATCAAAGATAATCATGATCAAACTGTTGTCCTCGTATATATATATTTGGTCGTAATGCTAATGTCTAAAATAGGTACAAGAAATGATCCCTGGACAGATTTTGCTTATCCTAACATTGGTCAGATTCTGTAATTCAGGGCCCATTACCATTTTCAAATCTTATCCTACAGTATTTAACTGGAGAAATGACAATTTTACCATTTCTGTACTTTCCAGCTTTTAGCTGAGCTAAATGTATTTTATAGGCCTTGAATAACTGTTGCGTAGGCTATTTCTGTCATTGACTCCTCTATTATATGGAGCAAGACCTGAATTCTTTATAAATATAAATTATTTGCAAAAGTAATTTACCAAAGGATATAATTTCAAAGCTTCATGAACAATGTATAATTTACTGCTTAAAATATGAAAACTAACATTGATCTAGTAACTGTCTTGCAATCACATATAGTATTGCTAAAATACAGATAGATAATTATAGATGGGTTATAAGCACTGTAGCCAGTATTGATGTTTATTAGTGCTGTAAATAATCACTCATTAAGAGGCATAGTGTTACAACTTGAGCATCCAACAATTGGGGCATTAAATTTAATGGAAGTGTATACAATCTTATTTTAATTTCTCGCATTTCAAAAGGTGGTATTTTCTGTTTGAAAAACAAATTAGTCATGCAAGATGTACAGCTATATGTGCATGGCATAAAAAAAAATAGCCTGAATATCTTAATTGATTCAGTTGTTGCAGTTGAGGGTAATGGAATTTGAACTGGTCTTTCAAAACTTTCAAAGCTGTATTATATATTGGTTTTATATACTAAACCTATATAGGTCATACAGTGCTGCACATCTGTACTAGTACTGTAATATCTGATTATGTTCTTTAAATTAAAATTTTGTTGCTACAATATACTTCATCTCAGAAATTTGACAAGAAAAGTAAAACTTGTGTTTGTTCCCCTCAAATTTTACTTCTGTAGGACTTGGTACATTGGGATTATAATCATAACTAAGCGCTAAACCCATAAGGGCCATAGCGCTTGGTATATTGGGAGAATGTATAACAAATGTTGGTAAAATGCTCATGGCATCCATCTTTTAGAGTAAAAAGGTATATGTGGTTTTGAAAAGCTGAGGTGTGCATCAGAAACTTAAATTTTCTGATAATGTATAGCTTATTATCCTGCATGTATTTTGAGTTTTTGTTTCTTAAAGAACTACTCCATACTTGAATGATTTCCTTTTGGATTTAGTGCTTAATTTGATTATATTATTACTTGAGTGATTTATATAATTTTCAAAATTGACATATCTTGATATACTAGTCTTGTTTCAAATATAGTTTGAAACTGCCTTTCATCTTTAAAGTATTTACAAATATTTTTTGTTTTAATTTTATTATATAAATTGCTCTTCTGATAATCACTAGTCTACCATAGTAAAAGGATTTGTTTTTTTTAATTTCATCATCATAAATGAATATTTTGTATTTCAGGGAGATACAAGTATTGATGCTTGTGCCACAACTGCTGTCACCTTAAGCTAGATCACAAGATTCCTCAGAGGTTGTATGTGTTCCAGATTTAGTGTGTTGCATTGAAGACCTGATTTATCACAAGTAATTTGTTGAATCTTGGAGTGATTTCACTTTTTTCCTAAATAGCCTGAAGTAACCCAAGCAAGTTTGCTTTTAAATAACTTGTCATAGTACAGTAACAGTGGGCATTGAGTAGTGTTTGCTATCGTGTTACATTGTGTGTTGAATTGTTTTGTTGAATGCAACTGGAGTGTTGCATTAAATTCACAAACAAAATAAATATTTTCATTACTGTAAAATAAGGATACAGATGAGTATGCCCATATGAGTGAGCCTATGTACACTGTGGATGGAAAACCCAATTGTTGACAATAAAACAAGGTCTGCAATTTTCAACCCTCACCTTGGATCCTCAGCTGAGGTTGAAATATACAGCCAAATTTTTGTGCAATTGTAAAGTGTTTTTTCCATAAATATAAGTGTTCATTACACTGCATCAACCATCATATATAACATGTACAGCAGGACTTTTGATAGAGAATATTACCATATGCCAAATGAAAGTTTTGTTTGTAGTTTAGATATAAATGATCTTCTGTTAATAAAGTTCTGAATACATTAGTTAGTCTTGTTACTTCTAAATTTAAGAAGTGAACCTTGTCCATTGTCTGTTAGTATTAGTGCCAGATTTAGTTTTCTCGTTTTTTTTTCTTCAATATTTATATTTTTCTTAAATGAAATCTCTAGCACTTGTGAAACTGAGGAACATGTAACTTTTTTTTTTTTTGTCGAGTGGTGACAAAAATGTTTCATTTATGAATATTGAGGAACCTAGCAAAACATAACTGATTGTTTAGCTAAATATTTTTTTTTTTAACTGGTCCTTGTATTAGCACAATATTGAATCTGCTAGGTTGTCTGAAATAAAACAGTTATACGTTCTCTAATTGTAGGATATAGCATAGATTGTGTAATTAATAACAAATATTAATTGAAAATATAAATCCCCTTAGGTAAATTTAGTATATATTTTTTTCAGCATGTGAGCAAGTGGATTAAGTTAAATTCCAGTTTCCTACATGGAAGTAATTATGGAAGCAAATATTGTAGTTTGTATCAAGAGTTACTCTTGAGAAATATCTAGGGACTTTTTTTTTTCCATCTAGTTGCCTTTGTTCTAATTAATTTCAAGTTTATAAGCTGCTCTTGGCTATAAATTACAAAGTGTGATTTATTTTGTTTTTACATGTCCTTTTTTTTTATTTAACAGGATTTTCAGCAACACAATAGAAATGGTGAAAATATAAATTATTACATTATATAACTGTTAAGAGGTGACTTCAGAAAATGACCTGTATGGTGAATCAATTGAAACCTGGAGAATAGTGTGATCTCCTTGGATATGTTTGTATGGGGTTTCCATTTAAGTGTATGTACTTTAAAAGGATTTTAAAATGTATTGTACATTATAGTGCAGTGAATGCAAACTAATGCAACATTGAAACTTAGTTTATGTATTGAGTATTTTTTTCTTTAATCTTTATGTAAATTACATTTTTCTGTCTGGGAGCGAGATGTAGTTTTAAACTTCTTGAATAATTGCACATAAAGACTTTCAAGTACATTGAATGTATTTATTTATCCTTTCCTTATATTACTACATGTCTTAACTCTATACAGTCAACCCTCAGTTATCGTCGGTAATTCTTTCCAGAGGGCCCGTCTATCACCGGTTTGGTCGAACTCCGATTCTATTTTCCCCATAAGAAATAATGGAAATAAAATTAATCCGTTCCAGACATACAAAAGTATTAAAATAAAATATTTTTTAGAACTTTTTGACATTAAATTATACACAATTGAATGAAAAATTAAGAAATAATAGTACAATAACATGTCACTTACATTTATTGAAGAGTTGTTGATGTGTGGAGGAGGGGAGAAGATGGAGTAGTATGCTAGTGTTTGGAAGAGGAATCCCCTTCCATTAACACTGCAGGTACCAAGTTCTTTTCTGGGGTTACTGGCCTTTTTCTTTTAATGCCACTAGGACCAGCTGGAGTCACTGGCTCCCTGCATCCTGTCCTGCCCTGCCGTGCTGTATATTATTATTATTATAATCAAATAGAAGCGCTAAACCACAGGGGTTATACAGCGCTGCAGGTTATTGCAGGATGCAGGGAGAGTGGGTTGTAAGAGGGAGATGGATGATTAGTAGAGTATGGAGTGCAGCATGACGGTGGATAGTGCAGGGATAGAAGGTAGCAAGAGATCGAGGTAGAAGGGACTGTGGGAGGTGCTAGAGGTGTAATCTTCAGAGTTTGTGTAGTAAGTCAGTTTCTGTCAAAAAGTCAACAAGAGAGTCAGGATTAAAGGAGGGTCCATCTGCAAGAAGGGAAGGTAAAGAAAGGGCCGCAGAGCGAAGACGTCGTTGGAGGTAAATTCTGCGTGCTCGTTGATAGAGTGGGCAGTCCAGCAGAATATGTGGAACAGACACTGGAACCTGACAATGCTCACAGAGAGGGGCAGGGAGCCTCTCCATGAGATACCCGTGAGTAAGACGAGTGTGGCCGATGCGAAGACTGGAGAGTGTAGTCTCCCAACCTCGACATTGGTGACAAGAAGAAGGCCAGAAACCTATAATTGGTTTAATAGAATGAAGTTTGTTATTCAGCAGGTCAGACCAGCGTTGTTGCCAACGGGTGCGAAGGTGGGTAGCAATGACCGCAAAATAGTCCGTGAAAGGAACACCTCTATATGAAACTGGAAGGTCATGTACTGCTGACCGCGCAGCAGTGTCTGCCTGTTCATTGCCCTGTACGTCAACATGACCAGGGACCCAACAAAAAACAATATCTTTATGCTTGCTAAAGATACGGCGTAACCAAAGGTGGATACGAAGAACTAGGGGGTGAGTGTATCAATTTTACGGATAGCCTGTAAAGCACTAAGGGAGTCTGAAACGACCACAAATGGTGACACAGGCGTAGATGCAATACGGATAAGTGCCACAAGAATGGCATACAATTCAGCCGTAAATATGCTAGCAGAGGGTAATAGATGCCCTCGTACAATGCTGTCCGGAAACACTGCTGCGAATCCGCGCCGTCAGATGACTTTGAACCATCGGTGTATACTGCGATGGCATGGGAATGAGAACGGAAGTGGTCTAGAAAGAAAGAGCGAGAAGCCGCCGTAGGTAGTTGGGCTTTCGCGCAAGGTAGAGGAATAGAACAGACACGGACAGCAGGAACTTCCCAAGGGGGTAGGGGAAAGGAGATGTCACATGAACATATAGAGGTGGGAGCTGAAGGGAAGACAGGAGTGAATGTAGACGAAGAGAAAAGGGACAAGTAAGCAGGGCGACGAACAAATAAAGAGCGCCTACTAACATCTGTGACAATCCTATACATGGAAGGATTGCGGAGGTCATGAGAGCGAACAAAATAGCGAATGCAATGTGCATCACGACGATCGGATAAAGATGGAATGTTAGCTTCCACATAGAGGCTCTCAACCGGGAAGAACGAAAAGCACCAAGGCATAAGCGTAATCCCTGGTGATGG
>WNWK01007624.1:0-92150 GCA_009830355.1 Cherax destructor | reverse complement strand
TATATATATATATATATATATATATATATACAGTGGTACCCCGGTTTACTTATTTTTTTTCATTCCAGAATGCTGTTCAAGTGCCATTACCAAACGAATTTATCTCCTTAAGAAATGTTGTAAAATAGACTAGTCCTTTTAGACCCCAAAATTACACTTACAAAAGCATTTAAAAATAAACTTACATAAAAGGTGAGTTTGGGACCATCGTAAACCGGTACCACTGTATATATATATATATATATATATATATATATATATATATATATATATATATATATATATATATATATATATATATATATATATATATATATATATATATATATATATATATATATATATATATATATATATATATATATATATATATATATATATATATATATATATATATATATATATATATATATATATATATATATATATATATATATATATATATATATATATATATATATATATATATATATATATATATATATATATATATATATATATATATATATATATATATATATATATATATATATATATATATATATATATATATATATATATATATATATATATATATATATATATATATATATATATATATATATATATATATATATATATATATATATATATATATATATATATATATATATATATATATATATATATATATATATATATATATATATATATATATATATATATATATATATATATATATATATATATATATATATATATATATATATATATATATATATATATATATATATATATATATATATATATATATATATATTTCCTTGAACTTTATCTCCGACTTTCTTCTTCTGGTCCTCAATTTGTATCACTGTTATAAATTTATATATATATATATATATATATATATATATATATATATAGATTATATATATATATAAATTTATAACAGTGATACAAATTGTAGGACCAGTAGCCTAGGAGAAGTGGATGAAAAGGCTTCAAGGAAGAATATTTGGATTTCTTCCTGAAGCCATTTGAATATTTTACTTCCTCTACCCCCCATCTTTTCTTTTTTTCTTTTTACCAATAAGTATATTTTATTACATAATATGGTACCAAAGATTTAAGATACATTGCTTTTATTAAGATGGCATAAACAGTACTGTATTTTATCTTAAAGTTTGATTCATAGTTTTTGGAAATTCATTAATTTTAGTCAATCATTATATATAATAATGAACATTTGGATGTTATTTTTCATGCTTTATAATATATGGAATAAGTACAATAACTATAATAGTTTCAGATTTAATTTTTCATAAAATTAAAATATGTATAATTTTATTAATAACTGATGAGACCTTATTATATATATTTCAGTGGAGTCCAGTGGAGTGGAAAATTTGACTGGAGACAACTTCACTTTTAAAAAATGTCTCCTTGGGTTTGGTGAGCCTTTTGAAGTGTCTCGCTATGCAAGATATAAATGTTTCTCAAATGTAGTAAGTATATAAACATGGGGAAGCAGTAAAGAATCTTTGCTCCGTAAACCATGTGTGTCATAAGAGGAGACTAAAGAGCTGGTAGGAATGGGCTAGTAACCCCTTCTCCTGTATAAATTACTAAAAAAGAAGAAAAACTTTATAAAGCTGGGATGTTTGAATGTGCGTGGATGTAGTGCAGATGATAAGAAAGAGATGATTGCTAATGTTATGAATGAAAACCATTTGGATGTCCTAGCTTGAAGCAAAACAAAGTTGAAGGGTAGGTTGGTTTCAGTGGAGAGAAGTAAATGGGATTAAGTCAGGAGTATCTGAGAGAGTTAGAGCTAAGGAAGGGGTAGTAATAATGTTGAAGGATCAGTAATGGAAGGAGAAGAGGGAATATAAATGCATAAATTCAAGGATTATGTGGATTAAAATAAGGGTCGGATGCAAAATGTGGGTTATATTACGTGTATATTCCCCTGGAGAAGAGAGGAGTGTAGAGGAGACAGAGATATTTAGGAAGATGTTAAGCAAATTTTTGGAAAGTTTTGAACCAAGTGAGAAAGTAGTAGTGGTGGAGGACATGAATGCTAAAGTAGGTGAAATGGTTATAGAGGGTATGGCAGGTACATTTGGGGTGCCAGGTGTAAATGATAATAAGGGCCTTTGACTGAACTTCGTGTAGAAAGGGTTTTGGTAATAGGTAATATGTATTTTAAGAAAAAAAAGGATAAGTATACAGTGGAACCTCGGTTTTCGTAATTAATTTGTTCCAAAAAGTCTGACGAAAACCGATTCGTACAAAAACTGAAGCAATATTTCACATAAGAAATAATGTAAATCCAATTACAGTGGACCCCCGAGTTTCAGTCACCTTGGAAATCTTACAATTATGTAAGTGTAATATTGTAAGTGCTTTTGTAAGTGTATTTTTGGGGGTCTGAAATGGACTAACCTACTTGACATTATTCCTTAAAGGAGTAAATTCGTTCGGTAATGGCACTTGAGCAGCCTTCTGGAATGAATTATGACCGAAACTCAGGGGTCCACTGTAATCTGTTCCAGACACCCAAAAATATTAACAAAAAATACATTTTATAGAGAATAACTATAGTTTTACATACAGAAAACAATGAGAAATAAATATAAATGACTAATGAAATGGATAAATGAACATTTAACATCACTTTTACCTTTATTGAAGACTTGTTGGTGTATGGAAGACGGCGAGGAGGGGAGAGAGAGGAAGAGAGGTTTTTGTTTGGAAGGGGACTCCCCCTCCATAAGGACTTCAGGTATCAAGTCCCTATCTGGGGTTACTTCCCTTCTTTGTCTTTTACTGGCACTAGGACCAGCTTGAGAGTCACTGGACCCCTGTTGCACAAAAAATCTGCCCAGAGAGGTCTGTTTCTGGTGTCTCTAAGATTTGCCTAAAATGGGACAAGGCATTGTCATTGAACATGTTGCAGACACAGCTTGCAACAGCTTTGTTAGGGTGATATTTCTCCACAAAACTTTGCAACTCATTCCACTTTCGTGCTTTGCTACGGGTTCTTTCTTGAATTCTATCGTGTTTCTTGCCTTCTTTATCAAAGGGCTGGCACTCGGAACTTTCTTTGGCCCCATGGTGGCTTATTTAGCAGTTGCACTCAATAAACAAGCACTAAAAGCAATGAATTATTATGAAATGTTTCGGATGAATGCGCGGGGTGATGCTCACTCAACGAGAAACAAAGGCAGACTGAGTCACAACACATAGGAGGCTTTATGTGGGCACGGGCAGGCAGTCGCATTTGGTATGGCAACTCTATGAAAACTGAGTGGATGTACGAAAACTGGGACAAAAAAAGTAGTCGAAAAACGAATCCTACGAAAACCATGGCATATGAAAACTGAGGTTCCACTATACAAGATGTGATATAAGGCATAACGACAGTAGTTTGTTAGACTATGTATTGGTAGATAAAAGACTGATAGGTAGACTTCAGGATATGCATGTTTATAGAGGGGCCATAGATATATCAGATCATTTTAGCACTGAAGGAGGGGTGTCAATGTTGCAGTTTTATAACTGTAGTGTAAGCACACCTCTGGCAAGACAGTGATGGAGTGAATGATGAAAGTTTTTCTTTTTCGGGCCACACTGCCTTGGTGGGAAATGGCCGATGTGTAAATAAAAAAAAAATTTAGTTGTAGCTACACTGAGAGCAAAAGGTAAATGGCAAACAAGGAGAATGGCATCAACAAGTAAGAAAGAGGTGAAGGCAGTTAGGGCTTATAAGATATAAACAACTACTGGAAGGAAGATGGGCTAGTGAGAGTATAGGCAATGAGGTTGAAGAGGTATGGGATAGATTTAAGAATGTAGTGTTGGTGTTCAGCAGAAGTGTGTGGTTACATGAGAGTTTGTGCGGGAGGGATGATAAACGGATGGTGGAATGATGAGGTAGAGTAGTAAAAGAGGAAAAAGTTAGCATATGAGAGGTTTTTACAAAGTAGAAGTGATGCAAGGAGGGAGAAGTATATGGAGAGAAAAAGAGAGGTTAAGAGAGTGGTGAAGGATTGTAAAAGGAGAGCAAATGAGAGTGGGTGAGATGCTATTAACAAATTTTACTGAGAATAAGAAAAAGTTTTTGAGTAAGTGATTAGGTGAGCACAATTAGATGAGTACAGAGGTGTAGAGAGGCCAGGACTAAGTGTGCTAGAGAATGGAAGATGTATAGAAGGCAAAGGACCCAGGAAAATAAGGAGATTAGCCAAAGAGCCAGAAATGAATATGCCAAGATAGGAGGGACGTTGGAGCTGTTGGAGTGTGAGCAGGGTAATATTTAGTGAAGGGATTCAGGGAAACTGGTTATTATAGATTTAGCTGGACTTGAGTCCTGGAAATGGGAAGTACAATGCCTGCACTTTAAAGGAGGGGTCTGGGATAGTGACAGTTGGGAGGGACTTATTCTCAGCTGTCGTATCTGAGCACCTCTGCAAAGACAGTGATTATGTATGAGTGAGATGAAAGTGTTGAATGATGATGAAAGTATTTTCTTTTTGGGGATTTTTTTTCCTTTTTGGTCACCCTGCCTCGGTGGGAGACGGCTGACTTGTTGAAAAAAAAAAGAGGGAGGTCCAGTGGCAGTACAAAAATGACAGCAGCGATAGCCAATTCTGACCCGAAGCTGTTGTACAGTCACATTGGGAGGAAAACAACAGTCAAGGACCAGGTAATCAGGCTGAGGAAGGAAGGAGGGGAGATCACAAGAAACAACTGTGAAGTATGTGAGAAGCTCAACAGGAGATTTAAAGAAGTATTCAATTCACAGTGGAGACAGAAAGGACTCCAGAAAGACGGAGTGGTGGGGTACACCATAAAGTGCTGCACACAATACATACAGCCGAGGAGGAGGTGAAGAGGCTGCTAAGCGAACTAGATACCTCAAAAGCAATGGGGCCTGATAACATCTCTCCATGTTATCAGACCTCTCTTCCTGAGAGAGGAAGCAGAGATTCTCCGTTTACCACTAACAACAGTCTTCAACATATCTATTGAAACAGGATGACTATCTGAGGTATGGAAGACAGCAAATGTAGTCCCAGTTTTTAAGAAAGAAGACAGACATGCAGTATTAAACTACAGACCAGTGTCACTGACATGTTTTGTATGCAATGTCATGGAAAAGATTATCAGAAGAGTGGTGGAGCACATAGAAAGGAATGAGCTTGTCAACAACAACCAGCACGGATTCAGGGACAAGAAATCCTGTGTCACAAACCTACTGGAGTTCTATGACAAGGTGACAGCAGTAAGACAAGAGAGAGAGAGGGGTGGGTTGATTGCATTTTCTTGGACTGTAAGTAGGCTTTTGACACAGTTCCACGTGAAATTAGCTCGGAAGTTGGAGAACCAGGCAGGTATAACAGGGAAGGTATTGCAATGGATCAGAGAATACCTGATGGGAAGGCATCAGCAAGTCATGGTACATGACGAGGTGTCAGAGTGGGCACCTGTGATGAGTGGGGTTCCACAGGGGTCAGTCCTAGGACCAGTGCTGTTTCTGATGTAGTATGTGAATGACATGACAGTAGGAATAGACTCAGAAGTGTCCCTGTTTGCAGACGATGTAAAGTTAATGAGGAGAGAGTAATTGAAGGAAGATCAGGCAGGACTACAAAGGGATCTGGACAGGTTGCATGCCTGGTCCAGTTACTGGCTCCTGGAGTTCAACCCCACCAAATGCAAAGTCATGAAGATCAGGGAAGGACAAAGAAGACCACAGATAGAGTACAGTCTAGGGGGCCAGAGGTTACAAACCTCACTCAAGGAAAAGGATCTTGGGGCAAGTATAATACTAAGCACAACTCCTGAGGTGCACATCAACCAAATAACTGCTGCAGCATATGGGCACCTAGCAAACCTAAGAATAGCATTCTGACATCTCGGTAAGGAGTTGTTCAGGACTCTGTACACTGTGCATGTGAAGCACCAGTTTGGAACCCACACATGGCTAAGCATGTCAGGAAATTAGAGAAAGTGAAAAGGTTTGCAACGAGACTAGTCCCAGAGCTAAGGGGCATGTCCTACAAGGAGAGGTTAAGGGAAATCGACCTGACGACACTGGAGGACAGGAGGGATTGGGGGGACATGATAACGACATAAAATACTGAGAGGAATTGACGAGGTGGACAGAGACAGGATGTTCCAGAGATGGGACACAGCAACAAGGGGTCTCAATTGGAAGTTGAAGGCTCAGATGAGTTACAGGGATGTTAGGAAGTATTTCTTCAGTCATAGAGTTATTAGGAAGTGAAATAGTCTGGAGAGTGATGTAGTGGAGGCAGGATCCATTCATAGCTTCAAGAAGAGGTGTGATAAAGCTCATGGCGCAGGGAGTGCGACCCAGTAGTGGCCAGTGAAGAGGCAGGGCCAGGAGCTATGACTCGACCCCTGCAACCACAATTAGGTGATGCACGTGCTATGACTCAACCCCTGTAACCACAATTTGGTGAGTACACTCACTCACTCTCACTAAAGAAAGGGAAGATATTGGGTTGCATTTGAGTTCTATACAATGTTTTTCATTTTATTGTTAAAAAATGAAATTAGATATGAAATATTATGGCTTGGGAGCTGATTGATTATAAGATGGGTGTCCACGGAAACATAGATTTCAAGTTGCAGTCATTCATTTAATGAATGATTCTCAGGAACTCATTAATGGCATAAATTGGGGATCAGCTGTAGCTGGCAATGTTTTCCTATAGATCTAATACTGTAGTAATACAAATGGATATAAATAATTGACAAAATTGCACCATAATCATCTCTCTCTTTTCTATAAATTCTTTTTTTTTTCTCCAGGAAGGAATTCAAGATATACCTGTTAAAGAATGCAAGTTGTCTCCACAATATACCAGAAAGGACCTGCATATGAAATCTCCTGATGCATCGAAACAGAAAAGCAAGGTGGTACTGTGTTTTATGATGTAGGTTTTCAAAGGCCTCTTCCAACATAATTGTGTCTCATTGGCATTACACACTTGCTCAGGGTTTAATTGTTATCCAAAATAAACTATACAAACTAAGCATGGTAGCTTTCCACAGCTGTGGTCAACAGATGTATGCTTGCCTACACACACACACTCAATGACAACAGGTAAACTGTGCTAATGGGCTGAAGGTTCCTCAGGTGCTTGCCTTAAAAATGTTTCTAATTTACAAATTTAATGTTTCTAGTATGCAAATGTAATGCGGATAAGTGTAACCTTCTAGGTAGTAGGTTGGTAGACAGCATCCATCCAGGGAGGTACTACTGTCCTGCCAAGTGAGTGTAAAACAGAAACCTGTAATTGTTTTACATGATGGTAGGATGGCTGGTGTCATTTTTTCTGTCTCATAAACATGCAAGATTTCAGGTACATCTTGCTACTTCTACTTACACTTAAGTCACACTTCACATGCAGTGCACTCCTGGCCTTAAACTAACATTTTCTCTGTTCATTAGTTACGTTTTCAGGCTTTTCAAATGAATTCTATTGATTTTTTATTCACATAATGAATTTTTATTCACACCAAAAATAGAAGATTTACTGTTATGCAATGTTGTAATAATTGTATAAATAGTATCAGCACATTCGTGAACATATATTAGACCCACCAGCTGATGCGTATTATCGGCAAAAATTGAACATTTCCGCTACTTTAAGCTCAGTTTCAAGCCAGTTTCGGTACTAAAACCAATCAAAATCATTTCTATTTCTGTAATATATCTTATATAATATACCTACCCAGGTAGTAGGTTAGTAGACAGCAACCACCCAGGGAGGTACAGTGGTACCTCGACTTACGATGGTCCCCAAACTCACCCTTTTATGTAAGTTTATTTTTTTAAATGCTTTTGTAAGTGTAATTTTGGGGGTCTAAAAGGACTAGTCTATTTTACAACATTTCTTAAGGAGATAAATTCGTTTGGTAATGGCACTTGAACAGCATTCTGGAATGAAAAAATATCGTAAGTCGAGGTACCACTGTACTACCATCCTGCCAGGTGACTGTGAAACAGAAACCTGAAACTGTTTTACATGATGGTAGGATTGCTGGTGTCTTTTTTTTTCTGTCTCATAAACATGCAAGATTTCAAGTACGTCTTGCTACTTCTACTTACACTTAGGTCACACTATGCAAACATGTAAACGTTTATGTATACACACTCATCTGAGTTTTCTTTGATTTTATCTTAATAGTTCTTGTTCTTATAATTTTTCCTTTTCCTTTCATAACCATAGGGAAGTGGAATAAAAAATTTTCCTCCGTAAGCCATGCGTGTTGTAAAAGTCAACTACAATGCCAGGAACAATGGGCTAGTAACCCCTTTTCCTGTATAGCTTACTAAAAAGAAAAAGAAGAAAACCGTCAAAGTGGGATGTTTGAATGTGCGTGGATGTTGTGCGAATGATAAGAAAGAGATGATTATAGATGTTATGAATGAAAAGAAGCTGGATGTCCTGGCTTTAAGTGAGACAAAGCTGAAGGGGGTAGGAGAGTTTCAGTGGGGAGAAATAAATGGGATTAGGTCAGGGGTTTCAAATAGAGTTAGAGCTAAAGAAGGAGTGGCAATAATGTTGAATAATCAGTTATGGCAGGTAAAGAAGGAATATAAATGTATAAATTCAAGGATTATGTGGAGTAAAATAAAGGTTGGATGTGAAAAGTGGGTTATAGTAAGTGTTTATGCACCTGGAGAAAAGAAGTGTAGAGGAGAGAGAGATTTTGGGAAATGTTGAGTGAGTGTGTGGGGAGTTTTGAACCAAGTGAGAGAGTAATTGTGGTTGGGGATCTTAATGCTAAAGTGGGTAAAAATGTTGTGGAGGGAGTAGTAGGTAAATTTGGGGTGCCAGGGGTAAATGTAAATGGGGAACCATTAATTGAGCTATGTGTAGAAAGAGGTTTGGTAATAAGTAATACATATTTTATGAAAAAGAGGATAAATAAATATACAAGGTATGATATAGCACGTAAGGAAAGTAGTTTGTTGGATTATGTATTGGTGGATAAAAGAGTTGGGATAGTTTTAAAAATGCAGTATTAGAATGTGGGGCAGAAGTTTGTGGCTATAGGAGGGTGGGTGCAGGAGGAAAGAGGAGTGAGTGGTGGAATGAAGAAGTAAAGGATGTGATAAAAGAGAAAAAGGTAGCTTATGAGAGGTTTTTACAAAACAGAAGTGTTAATAGAAGAGCAGAGTATATGGAGAGTAAAAGAAAGGTGAAGAGAGTGGTGAGAGAGTGCAAAAGAAGAGCGGATGAAAGAATGAGAGAGGCTCTGTCAAGAAATTTTGCTGAAAACAAGAAAAAATTTTGGAGTGAGATAAACAAGGTAAGAAAGCATTGGGAACAAATGGATTTGTCAGTTAAAAACAGAGTAGGGGAGTTAGTAGATGGGGAGCTGGAGGTATTGGGTAGATGGCGGGAATATTTTGAGGAACTTTTAAATGTCGATGAAAAAAGGGAGGCGGTTATTTCATGTACTGGCCAGGGAGGTACAACATCGTTTAGGAGTGAAGAAGAGCAGGATGTGAGTGTGGGGAAGGTGCGTGAGGCATTACGTAGAATGAAAGGAGGTAAAGCAGCTGGAACTGACTGACGGGATCATGGCAGAAATGTTAAAAGCAGGGGGGGATATAGTGCTGGAGTGGTTGGTATTTTTGTTTAAGAAATGTATGAAAGAGGGGAAGGTACCTAGGGATTGGCAGAGAGCATGTATAGTTCCTTTATATAAAGGGAAGGGGGATAAAAGAGAGTGTAAAAATTATAGGGGAATAAGTTTTTGAGTATACCAGGTAAAGTGTATGGCAGGGTTATTATTGAAAGAATTAGAGGCAAGACAGAGAGTATGATTGCAGATGAGCAAAGAGGCTTTAGAGTGGGTAGGGGATGTGTAGATCAAGTGTTTACAGTGAAGCATATATGTCAACAGTATTTAGATAAAGGTAGAGAAGTTTTTATTGCATTTATGGATTTAGAAAAGGCATATGATAGAGTGGATAGGGGAGCAATGTGGCAAATGTTGCAAGTGTATGGAATAGGTAGTAAGTTACTGAAGGCTGTAAAGAGTTTTTATGAGGATAGTGAGGCTCAGGTTAGGGTGTGTAGGAGAGAGGAGATTACTTCCGGTAAAAGTAGGTCTTAGACATGGATGTGTAATGTCACCATGGTTGTTTAATATATTTATAGATGGGGTTGTAAAAGAAGTAAATGCTAGGGTGTTGGGGAGAGGGGTGGGATTAAATTATGGAGAATTAAATGCAAAATGGGAGTTGACAGTTACTTTTTGCTGATGATACTGTGCTTATGGGAGATTTTAAAGAAAAGTTGCAAAGGTTAGTGGATGAGTTTGGGAGAGTGTGTAAAGGTAGAAAGTTAAAAGTGAACATAGATAAGAGTAAGGTGATGAGGGTATCAAACGATTTAAATAAAGAAAAATTGGATATCACATTGGAGAGAGGGATTATGGAAGAAGTAAATGTTTTCAGATATTTGGGAGTTGACGTGTCTGCGGATGGGTTTATAAAGGATGAGGTTAACCATAGAATTGATGAAGGAAAAAAGGTGAGTGGTGCATTGAGGTATCTGTGGAGACAAAAAACGTTATCCATGGAGGCAAAGAAGGGAATGTACGAAAGTATAGTGGTACCAACACTCTTGTATGGGTGTGAAGCATGGGTTACAAATGCTGCAGCGAGGAGGAGGCTGGAGGCAGTGGAGATGTCCTGTCTAAGGGCAATGTGTGGTGTAAATATTATGCAGAACATTCGGAATGTTGAAATTAGGAGAAGGTGTGGAGTTACTAAAAGTATTTGTCAGAGGGCTGAAGAGGGGTTGTTGAGGTGGTTTGGTCATTTAGAGAGAATGGATCAAAGTAGAATGACTTGGAGAGCGTATAAATCTGTAGGGTAAGGAAGGCGGGGTAGGGGTCGTCCTAGAAAAGGTTGGAGGGAAGGGGTAAAGGAGGTTTTGTGGGCGAGGGGCTTGGACTTCCAGCAAGCATGTGTGAGCGAGTAAGATAGGAGTGAATGGAGACGAATGGTTTTTGGGACATGACGATCTGTTGGAGTGTGAGCAGGGTAACATTTTGTGAAGGGATTCAGGGAAACCAGTTAATTGATTTAGTTGGACTTGAGTCGTGGAAATGGGAAGTACAATGTCTGCACTTTAAAGGAGGGGTCTGAGATAGTGACAGCTGGGAGGGACTATTCTCAGCTGTCGTATCTGAGCTCCTCTGCAAAGACAGTGATTATGTATGAGTGTGGTGAAAGTGTTGAATGATGATGAAAGTATTTTCTTTTTGGGGATTTTCTTTCTTTTTGGGTCACCCTGCCTTGGTGGGAGACGGCTGACTTGTTGAAAAAAAAAAAATCTTCCAAGCTATCAAATGAGACCGAGAAATCACAAATTCAACTGAAAAAAAAACAGTGGACCCTTGAAAATCATCTTCCATGAGAATCGGTGAATTTGAAAAACGTCCACTTTTTCGGCAAAAAAATCAACTTGAAAATCGTCCCTTTCCTTGAAAATCGCCGATCGTCTGAAACGCATCCGTGTGGCCTCCCAGCCGCCTGGGCACATAAACACCACATTGAGCGTCAGTGTGCTATTGTTTACCAGCGAGTGACCGCCACCCACGCATTCATACCATACATTTTATCATTATTCCATTCGTTTTAGTGCTTACAACTGCCAAATAAGCCACCATGGGCCCAAAGAAAGCTCCTAGTGCCAGCTCTTTGCTAAAGAATGCGAGAAACACGATAGAATTCAAGAAAGAACACACCAGGCAGGGTACTTCCCCACACCAGGCAGGGTACTTCCCCACACCAGGCAGGGTACTTCCCCACACCAGGCAGGGTACTTCCCCACACCAGGCAATGTACTTCCCCACACCAGGCAGGATACTTCCCCACACAAATCAGCCAGGGAACTTCCCCACACCAGGCAGGATACTTCCCCACACAAATCAGCCAGGTTACTTCCCCACACCAAGCTCAAACAAATATCTTATTTTAGGTTAATTGTTTTATTTTAGGTTAATATCGACATTTTCATTACTCCATCTATGATATTTTCTTCAAAATTATATAAGAAACATGTTACATATCATATAAACATTGATACAATGTTTATATGCTATCGAGTGGTGAGTTGGGTGGAGAGTAAACATTACGTTTTCTCTGATGCAGCGTTAGAGAAAACTGTAAATCTGGCGTCTGGTGCAGTAACCGCCCATCATACGTGTTTGTTTACAATTCTTTGCATGAATTATTCATTACTTCTCCCTTTGTTTATGATGGCATCTAAAGGTAGTTGTTAGAAATTATTAAACTCAGTGAACATGGTAATAATATGGCTGTGTAGTGTAATAATATGGCTGTGTAGTGTTATAATATGGCTGTGTAGTGAAGCCCCGGGTGGGGGCTACATGCGTGTACCTACGTCTACAGGCTACCTACACTGAATTCCTACAAATAAATATTACACACCTCTCTCCCTACATTAAGACTAATAAATATTTTAAAGTAAGTAATGAATGTACTGTGGCACTAAAAGACAAAGAAGGGAAGTAACCCCAGAAAAGGACTTGGTACTTGAAGTCTATGGAAGGGAATTCCTATTCCAAACAATAGTAACTCTTAAATCCTCTACCCTCCTCCTGTCTTCCACACATCAATAACTCTTCAATAAAGGTAAGTGTCAAGTTATTACTGTTTTATACTTCATGTCTCATTGTTTTCTGTGTAGATAAATGTACATTTTATGTAAAAAAAAAATATTAAATACTTTTGGATGTCTGGAATGGATTAATTTGATTTACATTGTTTCTTATGGGGAAAATGGTTTTGAAAATCGTCCATTTTGAAAATAGGCGGACTCTCAGGAACGGATTAATCACGATTTTCAAGGGTCCACTGTACTAAAAACGTCGCAAAGTCACTGTTTTAATCCAAAATTATTGTTGCAGTTTTTTTTCTCATGCACTGTATGCTGCAGCATTTGTTTTATGTGGTGCACACTTACCACATAGATGTATTCTCTCATATCTAGGCCCAAATTTACCACTCACATGTTATCTGAGTGAGCTGAGCTCATGGATTTAGATCTACGGCTTGGACCCTGGCTTCAAAGCTGTAGATCTACGGGACTGACCCTGAAAGGGATATACAGAGGATCCCTGCAAATTCACGGCTTCAGTAATTCACAGATTTTTCCTTAGAACCTAACTAATGATTGTTCGCAGAAATCCCCGCAAATTCACGGAATTTTTTTTTTTTTTTTTTTTAGTGGCAATATATAATTTTTTATGCATTTTAACACTAAATATTAAGAAAAATATAATTTAATAATTTTGTAACATAAATATTAACGTAAATTCAACAAAATTTCTTTTACTAAATTAAATTACTGTATATTTACCGTACATATACCAAAGAAAGCAGGGTTGCATGAATTACAGTATACCAAAGAAAACAGGCTTGCATGAAGTGAGATAAACAAGTTAAGAAAGCCTAGGGAACGAATGGATTTGTCAGTTAAAAACAGAGTAGGGGAGTTAGTAGATGGGGAGCTGGAGGTATTGGGTAGATGGTGGGAATATTTTGAGGAACTTTTAAATGTCGATGAAAAAAGGGAGGTGGTAATTTCATGCACTGGCCAGGGAGATATAACATTGTTTAGGAGTGAAGAAGAGCAGGATGTGAGTGTGGGGGAGGTGCGTGAGGCATTACGTAGAATGAAAGGGGGTAAAGCAGCTGGAACTGACGGGATCATGACAGAAATGTTAAAAGCAGGGGGGGGATATAGTGTTGGAGTGGTTGGTATTTTTGTTTAATAAATGTATGAAAGAAAGGAAGGTACCTAGGGATTGGCAGAGAGCATGTATAGTTCCTTTATATAAAGGGAAGGGGGATAAAAGAGATTGTAAGAATTATAGGGGAAGAAACCACATACCACGGGTGGGGTTCGAACCCGCGGTCAGAGAGTCTCAGAACTCCAGACCGTCGCATAAGCCACTGGGCCAGCTAGCTTCAATAAGATTCATCCAACTAGGTATATTTCTACACCATGTGGACACTGGTGCCTATGCTAACCTTCCTATGGTGTAGAAATATATGTACCTAGTTGGATGAATCTTATTGAAGCTAGCTGGCCCAGTGGCTTACGCGACGGTCTGGAGTTCTGAGACTCTCTGACCGCGGGTTCGAACCCCACCCGTGGTATGTGGTTTGTTTGCAATCGTGTCATTACGATTTCGTAATGACACAAGTGTGGTGAAAGTGTTGAATGATGATGAAAGTATTTTCTTTTTGGGGATTATCTTTCTTTTTGAGTCACCCTGCCTCGGTGGGAGACGGCCGACTTGTTGAAAAAAAAAAAAGTTTACTGAGTTTTAGGTAGTAGGTTGGTAGACAGCAACCACCCAGGGAGGTACTACCGTCCTGCCAAGTGAGTGTAAAACGAAAGCCTGTAATTATTTTACATGATGGTAGGATTGCTGGTGTCTTTTTTCTGTCTCATAAACATGCAAGATTTCAGGTATGTCTTGTTACTTCTACTTACACTTAGGTCACACTACACATTCATGTACAAGCATATATATATACACACACCCCTCTGGGTTTTCTTCTATTTTCTTACTAGTTCTTGTTCTTTTTTTTTTTTTTCAACAAGTCGGCCGTCTCCCACCGAGGCAGGGTGACCCAAAAAGAAAGAAAATCCCCGAAAAGAAAATACTTTCATCATCATTCAACACTTTCACCACACTCATACATAATCACTGTCTTTGCAGAGGAGCTCAGATACGACAGCTTTCCTTTTATCTCCATGGGGAAGTGGAACAGAATTCTTCCTCTGTAAGCCATGTGTGTCGTAAGAGTCGACTAAAATGCCGGGAGCAAGGAGCTAGTAACCCCTTCTCCTGTATACATTACTAAAGTTAGAAAGAGATACTTTTGTTTTTCTCTTTGGGCCACCCTGCCTTGGTGGGAAACGGCCGAAGTGTTGAAAGTAGTAGTAGTTTACAGAGTATACCAGGCAGGGTTATTATGTATTGAAAGAGTTAGAGGTAAGACAGAGAGTAGGATTGCAGATGAGCAAGGAGGCTTTAGAGTGGGTAGGGGATGTGTAGATCAAGGCAGGATGACCCAAAAAGAAAGAAAATCCCCAAAAAGAAAATACTTTCATCATCATTCAACACTTTCACCACACTCATACATAATCACTGTCTTTGCAGAGGCGCTCAGATACGACAGCTGAAAAGTCCCTCCCAGCTGTCACTATCCCAGACCCCTCCTTTAAAGTGCGGGCATTGTACTTCCCATTTCCAGGACTCAAGTCCAACTAAATCAATTAACTGGTTTCCCTGAATCCCTTCACAAAATGTTACCCTGCTCACACTCCAACAGCTCGTCAGGTCCCAAAAACCATTCGTCTCCATTCACTCCTATCTAACACGCTCACACATGCTTGCTGGAAGTCCAAGCCCCTCGCCCACAAAACCTCCTTTACCCCCTCCCTCTAATCTTTTCTAGGACAACCCCTACCCCGCCTTCCTTTCCCTACAGATTTATACGCTCTCCAAGTCATTCTACTTTGATCCATTCTCTCTAAATGACAAAACCACCTCAACAACCCCTCTTCGGCCCTCTGACAAATACTTTTAGTAACTCCCCACCTCCTAATTTTCACATTCCGAATTTTCTGCATAATATTTACACCACACATTGCCCTTAGACAGGACATCTCCACTGCTTCCAGCCGCCTCTTCGCTGCAGCATTTGCAACCCATGCTTCACACTCATATAAGAGTGTTGGTACCACTGTACTTTCGTACATTCCCTTCTTTGCCTCCATGGATAACGTTTTTTGTCTCCACAGATACCTCAACGCACCACTCACCTTTTTTTCTTCATCAATTCTATGGTTAACCTCATCCTTTATAAACCCATCCGCAGACACGTCAACTCCCAAATATCTGAAAACATTTACTTCTTCCATAATCCCTCTCTCCAATGTGATATCCAATTTTTCTTTATTTAAATCGTTTGATACCCTCATCACCTTACTCTTATCTATGTTCACTTTCAACTTTCTATCTTTACACACTCTCCCAAACTCGTCCACTAACCTTTGCAACTTTTCTTTAGAATCTCCCATAAGCACAGTATCATCAGCAAAAAGTAACTGTGTCAACTCCCATTTTGCATTTAATTCCCCTTAATTTAATCCCACCCCTCTCCCCAACACCCTAGCATTTACTTCTTTTACAACCCCATCTATAAATATATTAAACAACCATGGTGACATTACACATCCCTGTCTAAGACCTACTTTTACCGGGAAGTAATCTCCCTCTCTCCTACACACCCTAATCTGAGCTTCACTATCCTCATAAAAACTCTTTACAGCCTTCAGTAACTTACTACCTATTCCATACACTTGCAACATTTGCCACATTGCTCCCCTATCCACTCTATCATATGCCTTTTCTAAATCCATAAATGCAATAAAAACTTCTCTACATTTATCTAAATACTGTTCACATATATGCTTCACTGTAAACACTTGATCTACACATCCCCTACCCACTCTAAAGCCTCCTTGCTCATCTGCAATCGTACTCTCTGTCTTACCTCTAATTCTTTCAATAATAACCCTGCCATACACTTTAACTGGTATACTACTCAGTAAACTTGTTCCCCTATAATTTTTACACTCTCTTTTTTCCCCCTTCCCTTTATATAAAGAAACTATACATGCTCTCTGCCAATCCCTAGGTACCTTCCCCTCTTTCATACATTTATCAAACAAAAATACCAACCACTCCAGCACTATATCATCCCCTGCTTTTAACATTTCTGTCATGATTCCGTCAATTCCAGCTGCTTTACCCCCTTTCATTCTAAGTAATGCCTCACGCACCTCCCCCACACTCACATCCTGCTCTTCTTCACTCCTAAACGATGTTGTACCTCCCTGGCCAGTACATGAAATTACCGCCTCCCTTTTTTCATCGACATTTAAAAGTTCCTCAAAATATTCCCGCCATCTACCCAATACCTTCAGCTCCCCATCTACTAACTCCCCTACTCTGTTTTTAACTGACCAATCCATTTGTTCCCTAGGCTTTCTTACCTTGTTTATCTCACTACAAATTTTTTTCTTGTTTTCAGCAAAATTTCTTGACAGAGCCTGGCCCATGGCCGGGCTCAGAGAGTAGATACTCTCAAAACTCTTCAAAGGTATATTTCAAAGGAGCCTCTCCCATTCTTTCATCCGCTCTTCTTTTGCACTCTCTCACCACTCTCTTCACCTTTCTTTTACTCTCCATATACAGTGGTAATTCGAGTTACGATATTTTTTCGTTTGAGAATGCTGTTCAAGTGCCATTACCAAACAAATTTATCCCCATAAGAAATAATGTAAAATAGACTAGTCCTTTTACACCCCCAAAAATATACTTACAAAAGCATTTAAAAAAATAAACTTACATAAAAGGGCGATTTTGGGGACCATCGTAACTCGAGGTACCACTGTACTCTGCTCTTCTATTAACACTTCTGTTTTGTAAAAACCTCTCATAAGCTATCTTTTTCTCTTTTATCACACCCTTTACTTCTTCATTCCACCACTCACTCCTCTTTCCTCCTGCACCCACCCTCCTATAGCCACAAACTTCTGCCCCACATTCTAATACTGCATTTTTAAAACTATCCCAACTCTCTTCATACCCCCCCCCTCCCACTACTCATACTAGCACTAGCCCACCTTTCTGCGAATAGTTGCTTATATCTCACCCTAACTTCCTCCTTCCTTAGTTTATACACTTTTACCTCTCTCTTACTTGCTGTTGCCATTTTCTTTTTGTCCCATCTACCTTTTACTCTAACTGTAGCTACAACATTTACCCCTGGCACCCCAAATTTACCTACTACTCCCTCCACAACATTTTTACCCACTTTAGTATTAAGATCCCCAACCACAATTACTCTCTCACTTGGTTCAAAACTCCCCACACACTCACTCAACATTTCCCCAAATCTCTCTCTCTCTCCTCTACACTTCTCTCTTCTCCAGGTGCATAAACACTTACTATAACCCACTTTTCACATCCAACCTTTATTTTACTCCACATAATCCTTGAATTTATACATTTATATTCCTTCTTTTCCTGCCATAACTGATTATTCAACATTATTGCCACTCCTTCTTTAGCTCTAACTCTATTTGAAACCCCTGACCTAATCCCATTTATTTCTCCCCACTGAAACTCTCCTACCCTCTTCAGCTTTGTCTCACTTAAAGCCAGGACATCCAGCTTCTTTTCATTCATAACATCTACAATCATCTCTTTCTTATCATTCGCACAACATCCACGCACATTCAAACATCCCACTTTGACAGTTTTCTTCTTTTTCTTTTTAGTAAGCTATACAAGAAAAGGGGTTACTAGCCCATTGTTCCCGGCATTTTAGTTGACTTTTACAACACCCATGGCTTACGGAGGAAAGATTCTTATTCCACTTCCCCATGGATATGAAAGGAAAAGCAATAAGAACAAGAACTATTAAGATAAAATCAAAGAAAACTCAGATGAGTGTGTATACATAAACGTGTACATGTTTGCGTAGGGTGACCTAAGTGTAAGTAGAAGTAGCAAGACATACCTGAAATCTTGCATGTTTATGAGACAGAAAAAAGACACCAGCAATCCTACCATCATGTAAAACAGTTTCAGGTTTCTGTTTCACAGTCACCTGGCAGGATGGTAGTACCTCCCTGGGTGGTTGCTGTCTACCAACCTTGCAGTTGCAAGCACTAAAACGAATGGAATAATGACAAAATGTATGGTATGAATGCGTGGGTGGTGGTCACTCACTGGTAAACAATGGCACACTGACGCTCAATGTGGTGTTTATGTGCCCAGGCGGCGTGGAGGCCATGCGGATGCGTTTCAAGTCGATTTTTCGCCGAAAAAAGTGGACGATTTTCAAATTCGCCGATTTTCAAGGGTCCACTGTAATTTTAGTAGACTGAAACATTGGAATTTGCCGAAAATAGAGCTCAATGTGGGCGAAATCGCCGATGCGTAAATGTCATCGATAGCGCTAACTTCCCGAGAGCATAATTCCGTTAGTTTTCCATCAAATTTCATAATTTTTGTGGCATTATAATCGGAAAAAGATTTTCTATCATTCCATAAGAAAAAATAAAAAAAATTTCCGAAAAATTTGCGACCCTGAGAACGAGTTTGGGAGAGGGCCTTGCGACCCTGAAAGGGTTAAAGGAGGGGTCTGGGATAGTGACAGTTGGGAGGGACTTAATCTCAGCTGTTGTATCTGAGCGCCTCTGCAAAGACAGTGATTATGTATGAGTGAGGTGAAAGTGTTGAATGATGATGAAAGTATTTTCTTTTTGGGGATTTTCTTTCTTTTTGGGTCACCCTGCCTCGGTGGGAGACGGCCGACTTGTTGAAAAAAAAAATAGGGGTAACATCGGTATTTTACATTCTAGCACTGCAGGAAACATAGCAGTACAGTACTGTATACGGGGTTATCTTTACATTCTTTTTTTTTTTTTTTTAACCCTTTGGGGGTCGACAGGCCTTCTCGGAAACACGTTCTCAGGGTCGAAAAATTTTTGGAAAAAAAAAAATTATGAAATGATAGAGAATCTTTTTCCGATTATAACGACACCAAAAGTATGAAATTTCAATGAAAACTTACGGAATTATGCTCTCGCAAAGTTATCGGTCTCGAAGATGTTTACGCATCGGCGATTTCTCCCACTTTGAGCCCTATTTTTGGCAAATTCCAATGTTCCATTCCTCTGAAATCATAGCTATTTCGCTAGAACTCCATTTCTTCTATCGATTGAGTACAAGAAACCGCCTATTTACCAATATCAACTACTCAAAATAGTAGTCAGAAAATGGCAATTTGGCCAATTTCACACCAATTTCAAACGATGCCAATTTCAAAATAGGGTCCAGAATAAACAAGGCAGACATTCTTGGCACTAAAATAACATCTTCTCTGTTCATTAGTCACGTCTCCAGGCCCCTCTTACATTACTTTTGCTTTCCATTTTGAATTTTTATTCTCACAAAAAATAGAAGATTTACTGTTATGTATACAACTGCATCATTGTGAAAATGTTATAAATAATATCAGCGCACTTGTGCAAGAATATTAGACTCGCCAGTTGATGTGTATTGGACACATGGTGTGATTTGTTTACTCCTGAACATTGGCTAAAATCGAACATTTTCGCTACTTTGAGCTCAAACCAATCAAAATCATTTCTACTTTTGTAATATATCTTCCATTCTATCAAATGAGACCAAGAAAACGAGAATACATCAATAAATACCATACGAAAATAGACTGCAATGTCGCTGTTTTAAACAAAAAAAACGGTCTTGAGTTTTTTTTTTTTCTCATTATGCAGTGTGTGCTGCAGGATTTTTTTTTATACTGCGCACACTGACCACACAGACCCATTCTTTCATATGTAGGCCTACCAGCCGTTTCCCGCTTAATTTGAGGCCACTAGAATTTATGCTTGCTAGTACGGCACCAACCCCTGCACGTAAAACGTACTAGTACAGCACCGACCCCGAAAGGGTTAAGGATGATGTATGAAGCTGAGTTTGAAATTACAGTATTACCTTGGCTTACGAGTTTAATTCATTCTGTGACTGAGCTCGTAACTCAATTTGCTCGTACAGTATATCAAATCAATTTTCCTCATTGAAATTAATTGTAATGCCATTAATCCGTTCCAGCCCAAAAAAAACCACCCCAATTGTTTTTATGAGTTTTTAAATAAGAAAAATGTATTTATGAACAAGAAATTATTTTTGCCTTTTTTGCCAGGTCCCAGCAATGTTTTAGAAATGCTGGAATAATATGAAACTCCATGAAGCATGGTGTAAGATGAGTATCACTCCACTGCTGACAGTGCAACAGTGGAGTGACATTTGATGATCGTGCACTGCCTTGGCTTTATTTTTCACTGTTACACATAAACAAATGTTTGTTTCTGTCTATCTGTTTGTTTCTATCTGTCTATGTATTTGTCTGTATAGCTCTATGTTTATATCTGTCTCTGCTTATGTCTTTCTGTCTGCCTGTGTTTCTGTCTTTCTCTCTCTCTACTTGTCTCTCTGTCTCACAGAGAGAGCTGCTCATGAACCAACAGGTATTACACACGATGCAGTCGTCACATCTGATTCCAGAACAAGTTAAAATGTGTATTACTTGCCAGCCATGCTTATTATGCCTTATATCTACAAGCATAGTATAGCACTTTGTCTGGATTTTTTGGGTTATCCTAGATAATTTACACTATGTATAACTGTATTTATGTGTACCTGTGAGATAGAGACAGAAACAGAGATAGACACACAGTTAGACAGAGACAGAGATAGATACACAGACAGACAGAAGGAGATAGAGACAGCCAAAGCAAATCAGCCAGCCAACCAGCCGGCCACCCAACCAGCAGGCCTGCCGAATTTGTATTACATATTTTCCAGAATTGTTTCTCTTTACTCAGGGCATACATTATAGGATGACACTACAAGTGGTATCAAAATTAAAAGGACGTTACACATTGGTTATTATTGAGGTTTTTGATATTTCCTCGGTATCTCTTGCAAATGGCGGCGTATCTAAAGCTCGTTCATAACTCGGATTTTGGCTCACAACTCAAAGCAAAAAATCGACCGAGCGATGGCTCGCAACTTGAAAAACTCGTAAGTTGGGGCACTCGTAAGTCAAGGTACCACTGTAAAATGTTTTGGGGGCATATTTAGGGTTTAACCCTTTGAGAGTTTTTGACGTACTAGTACGGCTTACATGCCAGGGTGTTTGACGTACTAGTACGCCTAAATTCTAGCGCCCTCAAATCAAGAAGAAACAGGCTGGTAGGCCTAGATGTGAGAGAATGGGTCTGTGCGGTCAGTGTGAGCAGTATAAAAAAAAATCCTGCACCACACAGTGCATAATGAGGAAAAAAAAACTCCGACCGTGTTTTTGGTTTAAAACAGCGACTTTGCAGTCTATTTTCGTATGGTATTTATGGTTATATTCTCGTTCTCTTGGTCTCATTTGATAGAATGGAAGATATATTAGAGAAATATAGATAATTTTGATTGGTTTCTTGATGACAAGTACCTAGAAATTGAGCGCAAAGTAGCGAAAATGTTCGATTTTTGCTGATGTTCAAGAGTAAACAAATCACGCCACACGTACAATACACATCAACTGGCCACTCTAATATTCTTGCACAAGTGTGCTGATATTATTTATACCATTTTTACAATGATGCAGTAGTATACATAACAGTAAATCTTCAATTTATTGTGAGAATAAAAATTCAAAATGGAAAGCAAAAGTAATGTAAGAGTGGCCTGGATACTTGACTAATGGACAGATAAAATGTTATTCGAGTGTCAGGAATGTCTGTCTCGTTTATTCTGGACCCTATTTTGAAATTGGCATCTTTTGAAATTTGTATGAAATTGGCCAAATTGCCATTTTCTGACCACCTTATTGGGTAGTTGAAATCGGTAAATTGGCGGTTTCTTATACTCAATTGATAGAACAAATGTAATTCTAGCGAAATAGCTATAATTTTAGTAGACTGAAACATTGGAATTTGCCGAAAATAGGGCTCAAAGTCGGCGAAATCGCCGATGCATAAATTTCATCGATACTGCTAACTTCACGAGAGCATAATTCCGTTAGTTTTCCATCAAATTTCATAATTTTGGTGGTGTTATGATCGGAAAAAGATTCTCTATCATTTCATAAGAAATTTTTTTTTTTTTTTTCCCCGAAAATGTTTCGACCCTGAGAGAGAGTTAAGAATCGGGATCTCGACCCTGAAAGGGTTAAGCTTTAAAAATAGGCATTTATAGGCATTTTTTTTTAACCGCGGTCAGAATTCGCGGGTGGTCTTGGAACGTAACTCCCACAAATTTAGGGGACTACTGTATATTGTAGGCCTTAAATATGTTGTGAGGGGTAAAATATGGCCTAGACATAAAAGAATGGGTCTGTAAGGTCGGTGTGCACAATATAAAAAAAAATCCTGAGCCACACAGTGTGTGATGGTAACAGCTGATCTCTGGTCTTCTATTTGGGCTAAAATAGTAACATTGAGGCATTTTTTATGGTGGTTTCCATAGCTTTATTGGGTGCCGCTTGGTGTAAATTGATAGACCAGAAGGACTGCTAGTGAGTGGAGATGATTTTGGATTGTTTTAGACTGGAAGTGGCCTGAAACAGGCATCAAAGTGGCAGAAATATTAGATTTTGACAATTTTCCTGAGGGAAGGTAGGAGTCCCGCCTAGCCCCCACCTTTCCCCAAGTATGTATTATGGGTTTTTACTAGGTCTATTTCAGTTACTGAGATAGTCTAAACCATGACCAATCATTCTCAGTTATATTTTATTATATGAGAAATAGAGTAACACTATGATTTTTTTGTGTGTTGATGGATTCAAAATGGAGGACAAGTGCTTTATAGGAAAGGTTGATTTTGTAGTTGGAATACCTACAGGGTTTGTTTTGAACTCTGATTATTAAACTGAAATTTGTTGAATTTTATGTAAAATTGGCCTAATTACTAACTTCTGGTCACTTTATAAAGTAGTTTTAATAGTTAAATGAGGAGTTTCTTTTGTTCAGTCAATAGAAAGGAAGGCATACTAATAAAACAGCCAAGAATTAGGTCTGTTTGGGCAATAGAATTGGCCTAAAATTGGTCTCAAGTTATGCAGTTGCAATAAATGCTTCCTGACAAACTTTGAACGGGCATAGTTTTGTAAGTTTTCATAAAATTTACAATTTTTGGTGTCATTACCTTCAGAAAAAAAATTCTCAACTATTGTAGATTATTATTTTTTCTTAAATTGCAACACTGACAAGACATAATTTCAGGGGTCACAACAGTGAAAGGGTTAATATTATTATTAACCCTTTCACTGTTGTGTGATCTCTATCTTAAAAGATATAGATCACACTTAAATATTTTATTTTTATTTGATATGATTGCAGGAATGATTAATGAATAAAATGACAAATCACTATTCTAAAATTCTCTGGTTTTTACAGAAAATTTTTCAAGGTGCATTCCCTAAGAGAGAGAGATGCTCTGCACAGCACACCAGCAAGGGTTCACACCCAAAATCTAATGATGTATTGGAAGACATAAACAAGGTGAGGCAGTCTAGTAGTATTGAACACAAGTGCAACCTTTTGTTTGCTGATGTGTTTTGAATACCATTATTATACATACAGTGGTACCTCGAGTTACGATGGTCCCCAAAATCGCCCTTTTATGTAAGTTTATTTTTTTAAATGCTTTTGTAGGTATATTTTTGGGGGTGTAAAAGGACTAGTCTATTTTACATTATTCCTTATGGGGATAAATTCGTTTGGTAATGGCACTTGAACAGCATTCTCGAACGAAAAAATATCGTAACTTGAGGTACCACTGTATATGATTTCTCTTGCTGGCATTGAATACAGTCAGTTGTAATTGTTACAATTACTTTCTTGTAGTTTCTTTGCTGAAAATCTTTGTTCTTTCCACATTATGAGTTAAAATAAATGTGTTTTCCTGTGATGGTGAATACTTTTGCCAGAGATTAGATATAGTATGAGCAGTCCATTCTCACTGGTCCTTTCCAATATTCACAATGAATACTTTCAGTGTGATGTACAGGGAGTGCTCACTTCATGCTAATTAATCATGACGTCTATTTTAGCTGTATAACAGCTAAAATAGATGCCATGATTAATTGGCTAACTTAAAGTAAAAGTCCACCACACTTAAACCAAACTTTTTATACACCAAAGATAAATTTATTTCATAAAATAACAAACTAAGAAAATAATTGTGGTGAGGGCATTGTGTTATATGTGATGTGACTGGCAGTCCCTCCTCCACTAAGTATTACATTATTAGCTTCTTGTGTATACTCTCCTCTCCTATTTTTAACTAACAAATCCATTCTTTCCCTAGGCTTTCTCAACTTATTAATCTCACTCCAAAACTTTTTCTTATTTTCAACAAAATTTGTTGATAACATCTCACCCACTCTCATTTGCTCTTTTTACATTGCTTAACCTCTCTTTTTCTCACCATATACTCCTCCCTCCTTGCATCACTTCTACTTTGTAAAAACCTCTCATATGCTAACTTTTTCTCTCTTACTACTCTCTTTACATCATTCCACCAATCGCTCTTCTTCCCTCCCGCACCCACTTTCCTATAACCACAAACTTCTGCTGAACACACTTAACACTATATTCTTAAATTTACCCCATACATCTTCTACCCCATTGCCTATACTCTCACTAGCTCATCTGTCCTCCAACAGTTGTTTATATGTTACCTAACTGCCTCCTCCTTTAGTTTATAAACCTTCACTTCTCTCTTGCTCCTTCCATTTTCCTTGCATCCCATCTACCTTTTACTCTCACTGTAGCTACAATTAAAAAGTGATCTGATATATCTGTGGCTCCTCTATAAACATGTACATCCTGAAGTTTACCCAACAGTCTTTTATCTACCAATACGTAGTCCAACAAACTATGTACGTACTGTCATTTTGCCCTACATCATATCTTGTATACTTATTTATCCTCTTTTTTCTTAAAATATGTGTTACCTATAACCAAACCCTTTTCTATACAGAGTTCAATCAAATGTTCCCCATTATCATTTACACCTGGTACCCCAAACTTACCTACCACACCCTCTCTAAATGCTTCTCCTACTTTAGCATTTAGGTCCCCTACCACAATTACTCTCTCACTTGGCTCAAAAGTTCCTACACACTCACTTAACATCTCCCAAGATCTCTCTCTCTCCTCTACACTCCTCTCTTCTCCAGGTGCATATTTATGTATAACTGTTTTGTCTGTAAGGAAGGGATAATGTAAATCTTTGGAAATGCCAAAACTGGACTACAGTTAATAACATTTGTTTCACAGACACCTTGTCGGCCAGTTCGAAAGAGATACTGCAGCAGAAGGAAATACATGGGCAAAGCACCCAACCCCAACATTCAGCCAATGCCTGCAAGTCTATTTCCAGAAGATGGTTACTGGCTCACATCATTTTATGACATCCACAATGACATGGAAACTGGTGAGTATTTTTTTTTTTTTTTTGCATAAAAATTTGAGTGGAATCTACTTGAGAAATTGTACCAAAGAAAGAAGAAATTTGTGAAAAGATTCTTCCTAATAAAGATGGGAATCCCACAGATGATCAACCTACTGTATAAGCAAATTGTAATATTTTAAAGAACTTTTTTGTGTGTGTGCCAGTAAAAACAAAAGAGGTGAGTTATTAGATGGAAAGGTGAAGGTATTGGGAATATGGAGTGAATATTTTGAAAGCTGTTAAATGTTTATGAAGAGAGAGAGTCAGTGTTATCATGCATTAGGCAGGGAGGTATAATATCTTTTAAGAGTGATGGAAAGCTGGATGAGAGTATGGGGAAGGTGTGTGAAGCAGTGAGTAGAATGATAGGGGGATAAAGTAGCTGAGATTGATGGGATCAAGACAGAAATATTAAAAACAGGTGGAGATATAATTTTGTAGTGGTTGGTGCATTTGGTCAATAAATGTATAAAGGGGAGAGGTACCTAGGGATTGGCAGAGAGCATGTATAGTTTCTTTATATAAAGGAAAATGGGATAAAATGTATGGTAGAGCTATTATTGAAAGAATTAAGAGTTAGACAAAGAGCAGGATTGCAGATTAACTAGGCTTTATTAAGAGTACAGGTTGTGTAGATCAAGTGTTTATATTTAATCATATAAGTGAACACACACACAGGGTTAAGGGAGACATGATAACGACAAAAAATACTGCGAGGAACTGACAAGATGGACAGAGACAGGATGTTCCAGAGATGGGACACAGAAACAAGGGGCCACAATTGGAAGTTGAAGACTAAGATGAGTCAAAGGGATGTTAGGAAGTATTTCTTTAGTCATAAAGTTGTCAGGAAGTGGAATAGTCTGGCAAGTGATGTAGTGGAGTCAGGAACCATGCATAGTTTTAAGATGAGGTTTGATAAAGCTCATGGAGCAGGGAGAGAGAGGACCTAGTAGTGATCAGTGAAGTGGCAGGGCCAGGAGCTATGACTTGACCCCTGCAACCACAAATAGGTGAGTACGTACACACACACACAGTCCTAGGACCAGTGCTATTTTTGGTATATGTGAATGACATGATGGAAGGGATAGACTCAGAGGTGTCCCTGTTTGCAGATGATGTGAAGTTAATGAGGAGAATTAAATCGGATGAGGATCAGGCAAGACTACAAAGAGACCTGGACAGGCTGGAAGCTTGGTCCAGCAATTGGCTCTTCGAATTTAACTCCACCAAATGCAAAGTCATGAAGATCGGGGAAGGGCAAAGAAGACCGCAGACAGAGTATAGGCTAGGTGGCCAAAGACTGCAAACCTCAATCAGGAAAAAGGATATTGGGGTGAGTATAATACCGAGCACATCTCCTGAGGTGCACATCAACCAGATAACTGCTGCAGCATACGGGCGCCTAGCAAACCTAAGAATAGCATTCCGACATCTTAATAAGGAATCGTTCAGGACCCTGTACACTGTGTACATTAGGTCCATACTGGAGTATGCAGCACCAGTTTGGAACCCACACCTAGCCAAGCACGTAAGGAAACTAGAGAAAGTGCAAAGGTTTGCAACAAGACTAGTCCCAGAGCTAAGGGGTATGTCCTACGAGGAGAGGTTAAGGAAAATTGACCTGACAACACTGGAGGACAGGAGAGATAGGGGGGATATGATAACGACATAAAATACTGAGAGGAATTGACAAGGTGGACAGACAGGATGTTCCAGAGATGGGACAGAAACAAGGGGTCACAATTGGAAGTTGAGGACTCAGATGAGTCAAAGGGATGTTAGGAAGTATTTCTTCAATCATAGAGTTGTCAGGAAGTAAAATAGTCTGGAAAGTGACGTAGTGGAGGCAGGAAAAATACATAGTTTTAAGACAAGGTATGATAAAGCTCGTGGAGCAGGGAGAGAGAGGACCTAATAGCAGCCAGTGAAGAGGTGGGGCCAGTAGCTATGACTACCCCTGCAATCACAAATAGGTGAGTTACACACACACACTCATGCACAGTTTTTATTTTTCACATTTTACATCTTTCAATTGTGTTTGAACAGCATTTTTTTGTGCATTGTTAGATACTAAAAAATATTTAGGTTGATTGAAATATTTTTATATTACAGATAATGTAGATATTGTTAATGAAGATGGGGTAATGACCGGCTATGAAGAGTGGACCATGACTCCTTCAGAAAAAGTCAATGAATCAACAAATGAAACTGTGCAGAATGTTAGAAATATATGTGATGGAGCCCTCCAATTTCCAGATATACCTGACCATAGACAAGGTAGGCTTTCATATACAAATAAATTTTTTTATTTCTTTACAAAAGTTACAATGTGTGATTTACATTTTTTTAAATGTTGTTAAGTACAAAGAACCTAAGTAGTAGGTTGGTAGACAGCAACCACCCAGGGAGGTACTACCGTCTTGCCAAATGAGTGTAAAATGGAAGCCTGTAATTGTTTTACATGACGGTAGGATTGCTGGTGTCATTTTTCTGTCTCATAAACATGCAAGATTTCAGGTATGTCTTGTTACTTCTACTTACACTTAGGTCACACTACACATTCATGTACAAGCATATATATATACACACACCCCTCTGGGTTTTCTTCTATTTTCTTACTAGTTCTTGTTCTTATTTCCTCTTATCTCCATGGGGAAGTGGAACAGAATTCTTCCTCCGTAAGCCATGCGTGTCGTAAGAGGCGACTAAAATGCCGGGAGCAAGGGGCTAGTAACCCCTTCTCCTGTGTATATTACTAAATGTAAAAGGAGAAACTTTCGTTTTTCCTTTTGGGCCACCCCGCCTTGGTGGGAAACGGCCGACGTGTTGAAAGAAGAAGAAAGAAGTACAAAGAAAGCCACTAACATGCCTGAGCATTTCGGGCAGACTAATCATTGCTCACACACTATTTAAAACTAGACATAGGTTATGGAGTGGTAAATTTTAATTAATTCATTATTACGATAGAGAACTAGCCAAAATATTATAATTAATAATATTATACAGGTGAGCCATTATTGATCCGGCAGTCACAAATCTGGTTCCATCACTAATCCAGCATTAATTTCAAATTATGCTAGCTGATCATTAATCCGGCACCCTAAAGGTCCCAGTGATGCCGGATTAGTGATGGTTGACTTGTAGTAGAGAAGTAGTAAAAAAGAAAATAACAGTATTACAGTTAGTACAGTTTACAATGTTACAACAGTACAGTTGTAAGCGTGTATTAATATTTTATATAGATCTAGCTGTCCTAAGTTTTTTGGAATTTCTGGAGTACAATGGACCCCCGGATTACGTAATTAATCCGTTCCAGAGGGCTTAACTTAAACCGAATCTATTTTCCCTTTAAGAAATAATGGAATTTCAATTAATCCGTTCCAGACACCCAAAAGTATTAAAATAAATATTGTTTACACATTAACTTACACAGAAAAGATTGATACATGTATATATAATTTTTTTTTTTTTTTTTTTTTTCTCTCTCAACAAGTCGGCCGTCTCCCACCGAGGCAGGGTGACCCAAAAAGAAAGAAAATCCCCAAAAAGAAAATACTTTCATCATCATTCAACACTTTCACCACACTCATACATAATCACTGTCTTTGCAGAGGCACTCAGATACGACAGCTGAGAATAGTCCCTCCCAGCTGTCACTATCCCAGACCCCTCCTTTAAAGTGCAGGCATTGTACTTCCCATTTCCAGGACTCAAGTCCAACTAAATCAATTAACTGGTTTCCCTAAATCCCTTCACAAAATGTTACCCTGCTCACACTCCAACAGCTCGTCAGGTCCCAAAAGCCATTCATCTTCATTCACTCCTATCTAACACGCTCACACATGCTTGCTGGAAGTCCAAGCCCCTCACCCACAAAACCTCCTTTACCCCCTCCCTCCAACCTTTTCTAGGACGACTCCTACCCCGCCTTCCTTTCCCTACAGATTTATACGCTCTCCAAGTCATTCTACTTTGATCCATTCTCTCTAAATGACCAAACCACCTCAACAGCCTCTCTTCAGCCCTCTGACAAACACTTTTAGTAACTCCACATCTTCTAGTTTCCACATTTCGAATTTTCTGCATAATATTTACACCACACATTGCCCTTAGACAGGACATCTCCACTGCCTCCAGCCGCCTCCTTGCTGCAGCATTTGCAACCCATGCTTCACACCCATATAAGAGTGTTGGTACCACTATACTTTCGTACATTCCCTTCTTTGCCTCCATGGATAACGTTATTTGTCTCCACAGATACCTCAACGCACCACTCACCATTTTTCCTTCATCAATTCTATGGTTAACCTCATCCTTCATAAACCCATCCGCTGACACTTCAACTCCCAAATATCTGAAAACATTTACTTCTTCCATACTCCCTCTCTCCAATGTGATACCCAATTTTTCTTTATTTAAATCGTTTGATACCCTCATCACTTTACTCTTATCTATGTTCACTTTCAACTTTCTACCTTTACACACAAATAAATAAAACGGTATAATAGCTTAACCCTTTCAGGGTCCAAGCCGTAGATCTACGCATTGTCCACAGGGTCCAAGAATTTAAAAAAAAAAAAATATTTTTTCTTATGAAATGGTAGAGAATCTCTTTCTAAAGGTAATAAAACAAAAAGTACGAAATTTGGTAGAAAACTAACAAAATTACACTCGCAAATTCGACTGTTAGTTAGTTTGATATCTTTATTATGCACCCCATACCCATCCTGTGGGCGGTAGTCAAAAGATTACAGAGGTACATAATGGGTCCAGGGACTGGACCCCAAAGTTTTGATAGCTGAGCAAGTTACAAAGGTAATGAACTCACAAGTTACAAAGGTAATGAACTCACAAGTTACAAAGGTAATGAACCTACAAGTTACAAAGGTAATGAACTCACAAGTTACAAAGGTAATGAATCATGTAAGTAAATTTACTTACTTACGTTTATACATGGTTACAATCATGAACAAATTACAAAGTAATGAACAATTCACTAGTCTACACCAGGTCACAACTGTAATGAGTTCTTGGTGCAAATTTTAATTGTTGGGTCTCACACACACACACGTAACAGGAAAGGCACTGCAATGGATCAGAGAATATCTGAGAGGGAGGCAACAACGAGTCATGGTACGTGACGAGGTGTCAGAGTGGGCACCTGTGACGAGTGGGGTTCCACAAGGGTCAGTCCTAGGACCTGTACTGTTTTTGGTATATTTGAATGACATAACAGAAGGGATAGACTCAGAAGTGTCCCTGTTTGCAGATGATGTGAAGTTAATGAAACGAATTAAATCAGTCGAGGATCAGGCAGGACTACAAAGAGACCTGGACAGGCTACAAGCCTGGTCCAGTAACTGGCTCCTAGAATTTAACCCTGCCAAATGTAAAGTCATGAAGATCGAGGAAGGGCAAAGAAGACCACAGACAGAGTATAGTCTAGGTGGCCAAAGACTGCAAACCTCACTCAAGGAAAAAGATCTTGGGGTGAGTATAATACCGAGCACATCTCCTGAGGCTCACATCAATCAGATAACTGCTGCAGCATACGGGCGGCTGGCAAACCTAAGAATAGCATTCCAATACCTCACTAAGGAATCATTCAAGACTCTGTACACCATATACGTCAGGCCCATACTGGAGTATGCAGCACCAGTTTGGAACCCACACCTGGTCAAGCACGTCAAGAAATTAGAGAAAGTGCAAAGGTTTGCAACAAGACTAGTCCCAGAGCTAAGGGGATTGTCCTACGAAGAAAGGTTAAGGAAAATCAGCCTGACGACACTAGAGGACAGGACGGTTAGGGAAGACATGATAACGACATATAAAATACTGCGAGGAATAGATAAGGTGGACAGAGACAAGATGTTCCAGAGAGGGGACACAGAAACAAGGGGTCACAATTGGAAGTTGAAGACTCCTATGAGTCAAAGGGATGTTAGGAAGTATTTCTTCAGTCATAGAGTTGTCAGGAAGTGGAATAGCCTAGAAAGCGACGTAGTGGAGGCAGGAACTATATATAGTTTTAAGACGAGGTTTGATAAAGCTCATGGAGCAGGGAGAGAGAGGACCTAGTAGCAGTCAGTGAAGAGGCGGGGCCAGGAGCTATGACTCGACCCCTGCAACCACAAATAGGTGAGTACAAATAGGCGAGTACACACACGCACGCACGCACATACAACAGGCCCAGTTTTCAATCGACGTGTGCATAGGACAAAATGGTAACTAATACACATACATACACACACACACCAGAATGGTCTGTAATATACCACTGTGGATAAAATACTTTGACATATCTTGAACATTTCTGAGTGAGCTGTCTCTGAATTCATTAATTTTATCGCACTCCAGTACATAATGACGTAGGGTGTGACAATAATCCAACTGGCAAAGTTTACATTTTGTTTGGTCTTCATCTGGTGGTGGTGATTTAACTTGCAAAGATACTTGTAACCCAGCCGGAGGGAGGCGGGCGGTAGTGACATCCAAGAGTCTGCTTATTTTGTTGGATGCACCATAGACATGTGGCTCCTCCTGCATGATAGAATGATAATAGATGGACTGACTGGTGTCAATCTCCCTGAGTCTTAAATCAATAAAATTCAGTTGAAGTTCTTTTTGTATTATTGTTCTCAGACTGCTAACTGACAAACCAAGATTGTAATCTACCCCCTCTTTGAAAGCATAAAACTTAGCCAATTCTATCATGCATCTGAAGACCAATGTGAGATGGAATCCACAGCATGTGCACTCTGACTCTACTATCCACAATCCTACCATACCTGTGTCTGGCTTCTGACACAAGCATGCTACAAGTTATACTTGATGAGTTGAGAGCATTTATGGATGACAGAGAATCAGTTACAATTAGAGTCAACCTTAGATACATGGACGCATTTGAGTGCAAGGAGTATGGCAAACAGTTCTGTCTGAAGGGTAGAGGCCCAGTTATTGATGCGTGCTCCAATTTCTTTAAGAGAGCCATCACTCTGTATGACAACAGCAGCACTACCAGCTGCACCAGTGGATTGGTGAACAGAACCATCAACGTAAATAATTTGTGAGAGAGTGTGCTGTTTGGCTAAATTATCAATACAGCTTAAGGTATCATGTTTAGCTTCAAGGCGAAGCTTTGGTTGTGATTTAAGAAGTAGTTTGGGGGAAATGGAGGGATGGTAGTTTGGAATGGGGTAATATTCCATGGAGCGGAGAAGTGCCGCTGTTGCCTTACTTGCCTCAGATCATGTATCTGATTCATGCGGAGGTCGGTTCCAGTTTTTTCGATCCATCTGGAGGGATGTTCACCAGTGCTGAGGAAAGTTTGGAGGGCTTCTGTGCAGGGGTTTGATTGGGCTTGCCTGAGCATATTAACCCTAATTAGGATATTTCTTTCAGTAACACGATCTCTGATGCTGGGAATATCAAGTTCTTTCTGCATATTTAAAATTTTGGCAGTACGAGGGCATCCTAAAATGATCCACATTGCTTCGTTCTGCAGTTTTTCCAGCCCTCCAAGCTTCCAGTCAGACACAAGAGCAAGTAGTGGCGCAGCATAATCAACCAATGATCTAATATAAGCAAGATACATCATTTTCACAATTTTAACATTAGCACCATACCTGGGGTGAAACCCTGCCACAACTCTAAGTGCTCTCAGCCTTTCTTTGTATTGACGACAAAGTCTCGTTACAACAGGTCCAAGTAGTGGGACCTCAAAGCCTAGATACCTGTATCTGTTTACATATTCTAGAAAAGACCCATCATGCAACTGGATCTGGCAAACTGTGCCTCTCTGTCGAGGAGGACGCCTATCGAGTATCTTTGTTTTATCAGTAGAGATTATCAACCCCAGGTCCTGACACAAGGCTAGTACGTACATGGTTAAAGATGTTTTGGGTGGTGTCAATCATTAGATCATCAGCAAAACTGATCATATAATGATGGGGCTGGCTAGGCATAGCATTAAGTAAGGCATTAATTAGAATATTGAATAGAGTGGGACTGAGCACACCTCCCTGTGGGGTTCCTAATTCAAAGTTTTTAGTTATACTTCTATGCCCCTGGAACAACACAGAAGACTTTCTGTTGGACAGGTAGCCTTTAATCCAGCGGAGTAGCCATCCTCCAACATCCATTCTGGCAAGTTCACTAATGATTACATGTCGGTTGGCAACATCAAAAGCAGATTTAAGGTCAAGGAAGGTAGTGTATGAGCTGTCAGTGTGCAGAGTGAGAAAGGTGGCTATGCAATGGTGCACACTCCTTCCATGCATGAAACCATGCAACCGGGGGGGGGAAAAGAATGTTCCTCAAAATATTCCCGCCATCTACCCAATACCTTCAGCTCCCCATCTACTAACTCCCCTACTCTGTTTTTAACTGACAAATCCATTTGTTCCCTAGGCTTTCTTACCTTGTTTATCTCACTCCAAAATTTTTTCTTGTTTTCAGCAAAATTTCTTGACAGAGCCTCTCCCATTCTTTCATCCGCTCTTCTTTTGCACTCTCTCACCACTCTCTTCACCTTTCTTTTACTCTCCATATACTCTGCTCTTCTATTAACACTTCTGTTTTGTAAAAACCTCTCATAAGCTACCTTTTTCTCTTTTATCACACCCTTTACTTCTTCATTCCACCACTCACTCATCTTTCCTCCTGCACCCACCCTCCTATAGCCACAAACTTCTGCCCCACATTCTAATACTGCATTTTTAAAACTCATACTTTACTACTTTTACTTTACTACTCATACTTGCACTATCCCACCTTTCTGCCAATAGTTGCTTATATCTCACCCTAACTTCCTCCTCCCTTAGTTTATACACTTTTACCTCTCTCTTACTTGCTGTTGCCATTTTCTTTTTGTCCCATCTACCTTTTACTCTAACTGTAGCTACAACCAAATAATGATCTGATATATCTGTTGCCCCTCTATAAACATGTACATCCTGAAGCCTACCCATCAACCTTTTATCCACCAATACATAATCCAACAAACTACTTTCCTTACGTGCTATATCATACCTTGTATATTTATTTATCCTCTTTTTCATAAAATATGTATTACTTATTACCAAACCTGTTTCTACACATAGCTCAATTAATGGTTCCCCATTTACATTTACCCCTGGCACCCCAAATTTACCTACTACTCCCTCCACAACATTTTTACCCACTTTAGCATTAAGATCCCCAACCACAATTACTCTCTCACTTGGTTCAAAACTCCCCACACACTCACTCAACATTTCCCAAAAATCTCTCTCTCTCCTCTACACTTCTCTCTTCTCCAGGTGCATAAACACTTACTATAACCCACTTTTCACATCCAACCTTTATTTTACTCCACATAATCCTTGAATTTATACATTTATATTCCTTCTTTACCTGACATAACTGATTATTCAACATTATTGCCACTCCTTCTTTAGCTCTAACTCTATTTGAAACCCCTGACCTAATCCCATTTATTTCTCCCACTGAAACTCTCCTACCCCTTCAGCTTTGTCTCACTTAAAGCCAGGACATCCAGCTTCTTTTCATTCATAACATCTACAATCATCTCTTTCCTATCATTCGCACAACATCCACGCACATTCAAACATCCCACTTTGACGGTTTTCTTCTTTTCCTTTTTAGTAAGCTATACAGGAAAAGGGGTTACTAGACCATTGTTCCTGGCATTTTAGTTGACTTTTACAACACGCATGGCTTACTGAGGAAAGATTCTTATTCCACTTCCCCATGGATATGAAAGGAAAAGCAATAAGAACAAGAACTTTTAAGATAAAATCAAAGAAAACTCAGATGAGTGTGTATACATAAACGTGTACATGTTTGCGTAGTGTGACCTAAGTGTAAGTAGAAGTAGCAAGACGTACCTGAAATCTTGCATGTTTATGAGACAGAAAAAAGACACCAGCAATCCTACCATCATGTAAAACAGTTTCAGGTTTCTGTTTCACAGTCACCTGGCAGGATGGTAGTAACCTCCCTGGGTGGTTGCTGTCTACCAACCTACTACCTACTCAGTGCATTTGTAAACATATATTAGACCCACCAGTTGACGTGTATTGGTCGCGTGATGTGATTTGTTTACTCTTGAAAATCGGCAAAAATCAAACATTTCTGCTACTTTGAGCTCAATTAGAAGCTATTTTCAGTACTAAAACCAATCAAAATCATCTCTATTTCTGTAATATATCTTCCATTCTATCAAATGAGACCACGAAACCGTGAATACAACCATAAAAACCACATGTAAATACACCACAAAGTTGCTGTTTTAATAAAAAAAAAACAGTTGTAGTTTTTTTGTTCTCATTATGCACTGTGTGCTTCAGGATTTACTTTATATGGTGCACACTTACCACATAGATGCATTTTCTCATATCTAGGCCCAAATTTACCGATCACAGCTTATCTGAGTGAGCTTAGCTCATGCCGTAGATCTACGGTTTGGACCCTGTGGGCAATGCGTAGATCTGCGGCTTGGACCCTCAAAGGGTTAACACTTACCTTTATTGAAGAGTTGTTGATGTGTGGAAAATGGAAGGAGGGGAGAGGAAGGAGTATGCTAGTGTTTGGAAGGGGAATCCCATTCCATTAACACTGCAGGTACCAAGTTCTTTTCTGGGGTTACTGTCCTTCTTTTTCTTTTAATGCTACTAGGACCAGTTGAGTCACTGGACCCCTCTCTAACAAAAAATCTGTCCAGGGAGCTCTGTGTCTGGCATTTCTTTAAAACATTCCTGAAATGGGACACCACATTGTCATTGTACATGTTGCCAGCACAGCCTGCAACAGCTTTGTTAGGGTGATAATCATCCATAAATCTTTGTACATTAGTCCATTGGGCACAAATCTCCTTAATCTTTGAAGAAGGCAACATCTTCCATCTCTCTTCCTCCTCCTCCTCTGGACCATTTTCCTGAACTGTAGTCTGTTGCTGTTACAGATGAAGCTCTTGCAGATCTGCAGTGGTTATCTCTTCATTGTCGTCCTCCACCAACTCTTCCACATCTTCGGTACAAACCTCCATCCTCATGGACTTGCCCAGTGCCACAATTTCTTCCACAACAGGCTCAGGCTCAGGGTCCTGAGGCTCATCCCCAAAACCTTCAAAATCCCTCTCTGGGACACAGTCTGGCCACAATTTTCTCCAAGGAGAGTTTAAAGTCCTGCAAGTCACTCCCTCCCAAGCCTTACCTATAAGGTTTATGCAATGGAGGATACTGAAATGATCTTTACAAAACTCTTTTTAGGGTCAAATTAGTGTCTGAGATCACATCAAAGCACCTTTGAAACATTGCTTTGGTGTAGAGTTTTTTGAAGTTTGAAATGACCTGCTGGTCCATGGGCTTAAGGAGAGGAGTGGTATTAAAGGGCAAGAACTTCACTGTGATGAACTTAAAGTCCTCCACAATTTGCTCTTCCAAGTCTCGAGGATGACCAGGAGCATTGACCATTACCAAGAGGCACTTGAGGCCCAATTTATTTTCCACAAGATATTTCTTCACACTGGGGCCAAACACTTCATGGAACCAATTTTGAAAGGTAGTAGAGTGTGTAAAGATAGCAGGGTGTGTAAAGGAAGAAAGTGTAAAGTGAACATAGATAAGAGTAAGGTGATGAGGGTATCAAACAATTTAGATAAAGAAAAATTGGATATCACATTGGAGGGAGGGAATATGGAAGAAGTGAATGTTTTCAGATATTTGGGAGTTGATTCGTCAGCAGATGGGTTTATGAAGATGAGGTAAACCATAGAACTGATGAAGGAAAAAAGGTGAGTGGTGCATTGAGGTATCTGTGGAGACAAAGAATGTTATCCATGGATTCAAAGAAGGAAATGTACAGGAGAATAGTGGTACCAACACTCTTATATGGGTGTGAAGCATGGGTTGTAATTCTGCAGCGAGGAGATGGCTGGAGGCAGTGGAGATGTCCTGTCTAAGGGCAATGTGTGGTGTAAATATTATGCAGAGAATTCGTAGTGTGAAAATTAGGAGGAGGTGTGGAGTTACTAAAAGTATTAGTCAGAGGGCTGAAGAGAGGCTGTTGAGGTGGTTTGGTCATTTAGAGAGAATAGAACAAAGTAGAATGACTTGGAGAGCATATAAATATATTGAGGAAGGAAAAGGTGTGGGCGAGGGGCTTGGCCTTCCAGCAAGCGTGCGCGAGTGTGTTAGGAGTAAATGGAGACGAATGGTTTTTGGGTCCTGATGAGCTGTTGGAGTGTGAGCAGGGTAATATTTTGTGAAGGGATTCAGGGAAACTGGTTAGCCGGACTTGAGTCCTGAAAATGGGAAGTAGTACAATGCTTGCACTTTAAAGGAGGGGTTTAAGATAGTGGCAGTTTGGAGGGACGTCTAAACTGTCGTATCTGAGCGCCTCTACAAAGACAGTGATTATGTATGATAAATGTTTTATTATTATTAACACATCGGCCGTTTCCCACCAAGGCAAGGTTTCCCGAAAAAGTAAAACTTTCATCATCATTCACTCCATCACTGTCTTGCCAGAGGCATGCTTACACTACAGTTACAAAACTGCAACATTTATCATCCCTCCTTCAGAGTGCAGGCACTGTACTTCCCATCTCCAGGACTCAAGTCCGGCCTGCCGGTTTCCCTGAATCCCTTCATAAATGTTACTTTGCTTCCACTCCAACAGCACGTCAAGTATTAAAAACCATTTGTCTCCATTCACTCCTATCAAATACACTCATGCATGCTTGCTGGAAGACCAAGCCCCTCGCACACAAAACCTCCTTTACTCCCTCCCTTCAACCTTTCCTAGGCCGACCCCTACCCCCGCCTTCCCTCCACTACAGATTTATACACTCTCGAAGTCATTCTACTTTGTTCAATCCTCTCTACATGTCCAAACCATCTCAACAACCCCTCCTCAGCCCTCTGGATAATAGTCTTGGTAATCCCGCACCTCCTCCTAATTTCCACACTACGAATTCGCTGCATTATATTCACACCACACATTGATCTCAGACATGACATCTCCATTGCCTCCAGCCTTCTCCTTGTTGCAACATTCAGTTATCCTCATCACCTTACTCTTTCCTATATTCACTTTCAATTTTCTTCTTTTACATACCCTACCAAACTCATCCACCAACCTCTGCAACTTCTCTTCAGAATCTCCCAAAAACACAGTGTCATCAGCAAAAAGCAGCTGTGACAACTCCCACTTTGTGTTAGATTCTTTATCTTTTAACCCCACTCCTCTTGCCAACACCCGTGCATTCACTTCTCTTACAACCCAATCTATAAATATATTGAACAGCCATTGTGACATCACACATCCTTGTCTAAGGCCTACTTTTACTGGGAAATAATCTCCCTCTCTCCTACATACTCTAACCTGAGCATCACTATCCTCATATAAACTCTTCACTGCTTTCAGTAACCTACCTCCTATTCCATACACCTGCAACATCTGCCACATTGCCCCACCTATCCACCCTGTCATACACCTTTTCAAAATCCATAAATGCCATGATAAATGTGTTTCACTTAAAAAATTAAACTAACAATTCAGTTTCAATTCTCCTCAGGCTTTCTCATCTTGCCTATCTCTTCTTCTTTTTTAATAATGCATTAGGTTTTATTAGGAATATTATAAATAATGAATGATAAACATATAAAGGTTTTTGAACATTATTTATTGTTTGTAAAAATCAAGAAAATATGTATGTTGATTACAAAGTTTTTACATTACAGATAATGAGGGGATCGTAAATGGAAGCAGAGTGATGGAAAGCTATAAAAAATGGAACAACAAGCAACCAGCAAATGAGAAACTTACAGATTTGACAAATAAACTTGTGCATCATTCCAAAAATGATAAGTTTAGATGTTTGCAAAAAAACAGTGACTTGTTGGGTATAAATATGATGAACTTATCTGATGCTGAAAGTGACAGAGGTAGCATAATATCTTTTCTGGACTTTGAAGATATGGATGTTGATGTAGAAGTAATTAATAATATCAGGGAAGGTTCTATATTACAGACACATCAGAGCTCTGATTTAGCCTCTACAGAACTTAAATCGTATCAAAGGCAAACCTCTTCAGAAAGTCATATAATGAAGCAAACATCTCAGGATATTTGTATAAAATGTGAAGATGATGAAGCTGAAATCGTTGATAAAAATGAATTAGAATTTTTATTAGCACCAAGAATATCCATTGCAAGTAATGCCGGGAAAAATAACTCATGCTCAAAATCTTTTTATTGCTTTGAGAACAAGCTGGGTCAGTGCTCGGTGAAAGAAGAATCAATTGTCAGCCCAAACATACATGGAACTGTTATCAGCACTGCAGACAGAATGAATCAGAGGGATGGCAAACCAGGAACTTTCTCAAAGCATAAACCATCAAATACATATTTTGTCACTTCATTTAGTTCTGCAACAGATGTTGCTAAATCAAATACAGATGAGAATTATCCTGAAAACATTGAATTAGAGTCATGTTTAAATAAAAAAAAGAAAGAATTTAGGAAGGGCAAACATGCTGCACTGCTTGATGATTTGAAGAGCAAATCAGACTCCATCACTGATAATGAACACACTCATCTTGCATTCAACAGCAGAGAGGCACAGAATCAATTAAAAGATGTAAATAGTGTAACAAGGCACCCTTGGAATAATGTAATAGCACTTCCTCAAGAATATTCAGTAGATTATATTGGAATAGATCATGATACTCCTAATAATTCATCACTAGTGTCTGATATGCCAGGCCTTCAAAATGCAACACATTACAGTACTTATGCTGCACATAATACATGTAATGCAACTCATAATAAACATTCTTTTGTTAATCCAAGAAGTAAAAGAATTGTAAAGATGACATCAGAGCAACAAAAAGAATTATTGACTTTTAAAATGGGTAAATATATTCATGTTCTAAATCAAAATAATATCATTCAGAAATATAATGGAAATAGACATGAACCCGGAATAATATCAAGTCAAGAATTAGAGTCTAATTTAGTGTTACCCACAAATTTTGATAACCAGTTAATTGTAAGTGCAAATTGCTCTGTGCCAGTTCATAAAGTTGCCATTTCTGAAAAGTCTAATGCTTGCCTACCAAAAAATACGCTCACAACACCTACTTACAATTATAATACTACAAATCACTTGAGAACTGTGGAAAGTCAGTCACATGTTGGACTCTTTATTAAATCTAGTTTAGAAAATCAGTTAAACTATTTGCAGTTTAAGCCTTCTCCAAATGAAGTCTTGGCACAAGAAAAAAGTATTACTGTCCCAGGAACCAGCTTTGGTGCATATCTAAATATCCCTCAAAGTGTCTTGTACCATTGGCCTGTTAACACTGTATCTCAACAGCAAGCAGAACAAAACAATCAAGAAAGCATGAATGTGACAGATAGCAGTAATTCTTCCGTTACAATGGAAATAGCATCTTCCTCTGGTAGCGGGACGGTCACCTTACCTCAGCATTATAAACATCCTTATGGGCTAATAAATGTTGTACCTCTGGAGAAGTTGATGCCTTCAAACAAGCAAGTAAATACCATACCTTCATAATAAGGTTGCTTTTTGATAAATTAGACACATATGCAACACTTGGGTATCTTTATTGAGGAAACGTTTCGCCACTCAGTGGCTTCATCAGTCCATACAAAGGAGAATCGTGAAGAACAGGAGAAGTTTGAGCTAATCAGTCCCTCAGCCTTGAATCGATGTTTCTCCTTTGTATGGGCTGATGAAGCCAGTGTGGTGAAAAGTTTCCTCGATAAAGATACCCAAGTGTTGCATATGTGTCTAATTTATCAACTTGTCGGTTCTCTGAACCATTCTTCTACAAGGTTGCTTTTTATGGCAATATAGAATGTACTACATAAGTGTACCATATCACAAAATATACTTGTTTTCCATGTTTATATCATCTTATCTCCTCAAGAAAGTTTTTGTACAGTAGCTTTTACTTGACTTGTTTATAGCATCCCATGACAGAATGTACCATCACATTCTACCCTGAACAGAATAGATGCAGTTTGTGCAAACTGATTACAAGAGAAAGAAAATAACCCCTTGGCTTCATCTTTGTAATGTCATACATTTTTTTTAGGATCATTAACGGGTAGTTTCACGCAAAGGCAAAACTTGATATTTTTTTATTTCTTTGTGAAAATCAGTCTTTATTACAGATAGTTATTATAAAATATTTCAAGGTAAACATTTCTAAGAAGCACCTGGCTTTGATAACTTTGCTAATCCATAATGGGTTACCTAAATAGTATAAGTAAGGCATGTTTGTCAAGTTAGTATTGGTGCAAATATTTTAAACTTATGTCAGTGAATAAGTTTACTTACCAAAAATTTGATTTTAAAATAAAACCTATTGAGCAGTTCTGCCTAAATAGCCCAATTTATTTATAAAATGTGTAAACATATATACAGTGGACCCCCGGTTTTCGTGATTTTTTCGTTCCAGAATGCTGTTCAAGTGCCGTTACCAAACAAATTTATTCCCATAAGGAATAATGTAAATTAGACTAGTCCTTTTAGACCCCTAAAAATACACTTACAAAAGCACTTACAAAAATACACTTACATAATTGTTCGAGTTTGGAGCATCACGAACACCGGGGGTCCACTGTATATATGTGTAAACATGCAAGATTTCAAGTACATCTTGCTACTTCTACTTACACTTAGGTCACACTACACATGCATGTACAAGCATATATAAACACACCCCTCTGGGTTTTCTTGTTTTCTTACTTGTTCTTGTTTATTTCCTCTTATCAGAATTCTTCCTCCGTAAGCCATGCGTGTCGTAATAGGTGACTAAAATGCTGGGAGCAAGGGGCTAGTAACCCCTTTCCTGTATACATTACTAAAGTTAAAAAGAGAAACTTTTGATTTTCTTTTTGGGTCATCCTGCCTCAGTGGGATACAGCTGGTTTGTTGAAAGATTATAATATATGTGTACTAAATTATTTGTGTTTGCATGAATCATGGATTGAGCTCTAGCTCTTGGGCTATTCTTTTTAATCATGTACTGAATATGCATGCATGCATGTATTGATGTATGTATGCATGTACTCTTCATGTGGTTGCAGAGAGGGGTCAAGTCTTAGCTTCTGGCCCTGACTCAATTTGCCACTAGCCTGATTCACTCCAAGCCTCCTGGCATGCATACATACATGCATGCATGTATGGATGCATGCATGTACATATGTATATATGAAGACTGGACATGGAGTATAGAATCTGGGAACAGACACTGCAGACCTCATTAAAAGGATCTGGAAGTAATCATAGTGCATAGCATATTGCCAGAGGCTAACAAAGTGAATCACCTCTGCAGCCAATGCTCTCCTGGTAAATCTAAGAGTGGCCTTCGGGAATCTCAGTAGTCATTCTGGGTGTTATGTCAGGCTTATCTTGGAGTACACAGCACCAGCATGGAACCCACACCTGAGAAAGCATGTTGGAGAAAAGGTAAACATATGCAATGAGCTGAGGAGTACGAGCTATAAAAACAGGCTGAAGAAACTTAATTTAATGACCCTAGAGGACAGAACCAGGGAAGACATGATAAGAACAAACAGGGCAGACAGGGACAGGCTGTTTGAGAAGCACAGCTGAAAATTAGACACAAATGAGTCACAGGGTTGTCAGGAAGTATTTCTTCAGTCTCAGGGGAGGGGGGCAGGAAGTGGAAGTGTATACATAGTTTTAAGAATAGGTGCAATAGGGAGTGCGAGGCTATCAGAAAGATAATCTGGCAAGTGGCAAGTTGAGAGGTGGGGCCAAGCAGTAAGACTTGACCCCTGCAATCACACAAAAGTGAGTACATACATACATATATGCTTACATACATGCTTGTATACATACATACTGTATATATATTTTTAATAATGGGGTTCAACTTGGGTGTAAATCACGTGGGCTCGTTTCAGAGAAATAAATAAAAAAAGCTTCATTGTTTTTTCTTTTCCTACCACCCCATTTTTTGTTTATCTTTTTTTGTTTGTTTGTTTGTTTTTAGCTTAAAGGTCATCTGCCAGGGCAGGGTGATCCAAAGAAGAAAATGCATTCACCATTCATCAATCGCCAGAAGTGTACTGACACCACAATCGGATTACCATTCATCAATTGTTTGGAACAAGACTAGTCCTAAAGCTAAAAGGCATGTCCTACAAGGAGAACGTAAGGAAAATCCACCTGATGACATTGGAGGTCAGGAGATGATAATGACATATAAAATACTGAGAGGAATTGACAGGGTGGATGGAAACTAGATGTTTCAGAGATGGGACACAGCAAAGAGGGCTCACAATTGGAAATTGAAGACTTTGGTATCATCACAAACAGTGTCCAGAATATCTTGCTGTCAATTTTGTCAAGGCTGGGAACCAAAGCAGTCATAGTACTAGGGGGAGAGAGCACAACTTTGTAGTACCCACAATCAGTGGACAGGCTTCAAACACCTTTTATTGTACAGCAATAAAAGAATGGAACAGACTGCCTGCACATGTCAAAGCCAGTCATAGCATGAGCCAGTTCAAGAAGAGAACCAAAAGGTACCTAATGAATGTAGCGACAGAAAGGGAGGAGAATGAATTTTCATTTTTTTAGCTAACACACACGTATATGTAAATAACTCTTTTTACCTTATTCCTAGTATACATACATCTTTTATAATATAATAACATATATAACCTACAATGTATAATATTATGGTATAAAAAGGACCCCAATGGAAATAAGTCACTGTCTGACTTTTTGGGTTATCCTAGGTTCTCTACACATATGCTGCTATGTATGATAATCTATGTAAATGTATTTGTGTATACCTGAATAAACTTACTTACTTACTTATACAGGGATGTTAGAAAGTATCCAGTCATAGAGTTGTCAGGAAGTGGAATAGTATGGGAAGAGTTATGACTCGAGGAAGGGCAAAGAAGACCGCAGACAGAGTATAGGCTAGGTGGCCAAAGACTGCCAACCTCACTCAAGGAAAAGGATCTTGGGGCGAGTATAATGCCGAGCACATCTCCTGAGGTGCACATCAACCAGATAACTGCTGCAGCATATGGCCGCCTGGCAAATATCGTTCAAGACTACACTGTGTACGTCAAGCCCATACTGGAGTATGCAGCACCAGTCTGGAACCCACACCTGGTCAAGCACGTCAAGAAATTAGAGAAGGTGCAAAGGTTTGCAACGAGGCTAGTTCCAGAGCTAAGGGGAATGTCCTACAAAGAAAGATTAAGGGAAATAGGCCTGACAACAATGGAGGACAGGGTTAGGGGAGACATCATAACGACATACAAAATACTGCGAGGAATTGACAAGGTGGACAGACAGGATGTTCCAGAGGTGGGACACACAAACAAGGTTTCACTATTGGAAGATGAAGACTCAGACGAGTTAGAGATGTTAGGAAGTATTTCTTTAGTCATAGAGTTGTCAGGAAGTGGAAAAGTCTGGCAGGTGACGTAGTGGAGGCAGGAACTATACATAGTTTTAAGACAAGGTAAGATAAAGCTCATGGAGCAGGGAGAGAGGACCTACTAGCGACCAGTGAAGAGGCAGGGCCAGGAGCTATGTATCAATCCCTGTAACCACAAATAGGTGAGTACGCGCACACACTCGTGAGTATACCTAGAGAGGGTTCCGTGGGGTCAATGCCCCTGCGGCCCGATCTGTGACCAGGCCTCATGTTGGATCAGGGCATGATCAACCAGGCTGTTAATGTTGGCTGCACGCAACCTGACATATGAACCACAGCCCGGCTGGTCAGGTACTGACTTTAGGTGCCTGTCCAGTATCTTCTTGAAGACAGACAGGGGTCTATTGGTAATTCCCCTTATGTATGCTGGGAGGCAGCTGAACAGTCTTAGGCTCCTGACAATTACTGTGTGTGTCTTATCGTGCTAGTGGCACCCCTGCTTTTCATTGGGGGGATGTTGCATCGTCTGCCGAGTCTTTTGCTTTCATACGGAGTGATTTCCGTCTGCAAGTTTGGTACTAATCCCTCTAGGATTTTCCAAGTGTATATGATCATGTATCTCTACTGCGTGCATTCTGTGGAGTACAGGTTTATGAACTTCAAGTGTTCCCAGTAACAGGTCTTTTATTGCAGTTATGTGTGCTTCTTTTGATTATAATAATAATGTTAGTGTGCAGCAATATTCCAGCCTAGATAGAATAAGCGACCTGAAGAGTGTCATCATGGGCTTGGCATCCCTAGTTTTGAAGGTTCTCATTATCCATCCTGTCATTTTTCTAGCAGATGCGATTGATACAATGTTATGGTCCTTGAAGGTGAGATCTGACATGATCACTTCCAGGTCTTTTACATTAGTTTTTTGCTCTATTGTGTGGTTGGAATTTGTTTTATACTCCGATGTAGTTTTAATTTCCTCATGTTTTCCATATCGGAGTACAGTGGTCCCTCGGTTTTCGCCGAAAATTCGTTCCAGAATGCTGCTCAAGTGCCATTACCGAACGAATTTACTTCCTTAAGAAATAATGTCACGTAGGTTAGTCTATTTCAGACCCCCAAAAATACACTTGCAACAGCTCTTACGAAAATACACTTACATAAATGTTCGAGTTTGGAGATGCACGAAAACCGAGGGACCACTGTAATTGAAATTTCTCATCATTGAATTTCATATAGTTTTCTGCGGCCCATTTAAAGATTTGGTTGATGTCCGCCTGAAGTCTTGCGGTGTCTTCAGTGGAGGACACTGTCATGCAAATTCGGGTGTCATCTGCAAAGTAAGACACGGCGCTGTGGCTTATATCCCTGTCTATGTCAGATATGAGGATGAGGAACAAGATGGGAGCCAGTACTGTGCCTTGTGGAACAGAGCTTTTCACCGTAGCTGCCTCAGATTTTACTCTGTTTACTACTACTCTTTGTGTTCTATTTGTTAGGAAATTATAGATCCATCTACCAACTTTTCCTGTTATTCCTTTATCATGCAGTTTGTGCGCTATTACACCATTGTCACACTTGTCAAAGGCTTTTGCAAAGTTTGTGTATATTACATCTGCATTTTAAAAAAAACATACCACGGGTGAGGTTCGAACCCGCAGTCAGAGAGTCTCAAAACTCAGTGACTTACGCGATGGTCTGGAGTTTTGAGACACTCTGACCGCGGGTTCGAACCCCACCCGTGGTATGGTTTGTTTGCAATCGTGTCATTACGATTTCGTGAGTCACATCTGCATTTTGTTTGTCTTTTAGAGCATCCAGGACCTTGTCATAATGGTCCAGTAGCTGGGACAGACAGGAGCGACCTGCTCTAAAACCATGCTGCCCTGGATTGTGTAACTAGCTGGTATCTAGATGGGTGGCGATCTTGCTTCTTAGAACCCTTTCAAAGATTTTTATGATATGGGACGTTAGTGCTATCGGTCTGTAGTTCTTTGCTATTGCTTTACTGCCCCCTTTGTGGAGTGGGGCTATGTCTGTTGTTTAGCAGCTGTGGGACGACCTCAGCTGTGTGACTGGGAAAACCTGGAGCCACATGGATGACTAGAAATGTGGAGGGTTAAGATGATGGAGGTGGTACTGGAAAACCTTATGCATCAATATGTTAGGACGTTTTTCTCAAGACACCTGCTGTCATGTTCACCTCTCAGTAAAATAGGTACCTGGGACAAAATTGACCTAATTTGCTTGAAATGCTCTGCAGTGGCCTCAAATTTCAGACACATATACAACAAATCTCCAAGAAAGTCTCAAAGACCGTGGGAATACTATCCAAGATACGGTACTATGTTCCACAACCAGCTCTCCTTACCCTATATCACTCACTCATTTACCCCTACCTCACCTATGGAATCTGCGCATGGGGCTCTACATCAATAACTCATCTCAGACCACTAATAACACAACAAAAGGCAGCAGTTAGAATGATAACAAATTTTCACTCCAGGCAACATACTCCACCAATATTCAAAAACCTAAACTTACTCACCATACAAGACATCCATACTTTTTACTGTGCCTATTACATACAGTGGACCCCCGAGTTTCGTAAAAACTTCACTCCTGAAGTCTGCTCAAGTGCCATTACCGAACGAATTTACTCCCTTAAGGAAAAATTTCACGTAGGTTAGTCTATTTCAGACCCCCAAAAATACACTTCCACAAGAACTTACAAAATTATACTTACATAATTGCACGATTTCCGGGGTATTCGTTAACCGAGGGTCCACTGTACATAGAACACACTATGCAAATATTAACCCACCACTCAAACTTCTCCTTACCAATTTTAACAGGACACATGACCATAACACTAGACACAGATCACTCCTCGATGTTCCCCGTGTCCATCTAACACTATGTAAAAACTCAATGCATATAAAAGGCACGAAAATTTGGAATTCGTTACCTGTCATTGCCAAAGAAACCCTACCTGTACCCCAATTCAAAACGATGCTAAAAAACCACCTTCTCACCCAAAGCTAATTGCTCCATATCAAACATTCCCAGCAAAGTAGAATAATCACTTAACGTAAAAACCAGACTAATCAATTGAATGTAATGTATGAATGAATGAATGTAAAACCTGTTATGAATATTACATACTTAGCTAATTATTTCCACAACACTTACATTATAATGACCACGTAAACTAACTGCAATGCAATTAATTGTTTTAAATTGTTATCTCACTCAATTAGTTGCATTGCTACAATAAATTGCTACAATTAATTGATATGTTCAACTTATATTCAAACTTTATAACTTAGATATGCAACTTTACTTATTTTATAAATTATCAACCATAACTTTTTATTATTTTATTATTATTATTGCTTTAATTTGTTTAATCTGATTTAATTAATTTTATAATAAAGACAAAAGTACAAAACTATGTTTAAAAAATGTCATGTCTAAACTATGTTCAAATTTCATAGCTTAAATCCTCACCTTTACTCATTGTAAACTACATGTATCTACAAAAATTCTTACAATTTAGTTTTAAGTTAATTTTAAGTCTGCCCAAAATGCCCTGCATATTAGGGGCTTTTGGCATGTACACCTCATGTAATCTCAATAACCAAATGTAATTCTTTGTATCATGTCCAAATAAACTATTATTATTATTATAACAAGGGGCTTTCTATGTATAGTAGTATGCCACTGATGTCAGCTAGAGTTGTATAACTTGTATATGAACTTGTAGAAATAAAGATTATTATTATGTTTATTATTAGAGAGCAGCAGTAACAGCCTGGTTGATCAGGCCCTGATCCACCATGAGGCCTGATCACAGACCAGGCCGCAGGGGTGTTGACCCTCGGAACTCTCTCCAGGTGTACAGCCACATCAGGAGGAAAACAACGGTCAAGCACCAGGTAATCAGGCTGAGGAAGGAGGGAAGATCACAAAAAAAAGAACAAGAAGCATGTGAAGAGCTCAGCGTGAGATTTAAGGAAGTATTTTCAGTGGACAGAAAGGACTCCAAACCGGAATAGTAGGGTACACGAACACATGTTGAACATACTACATACAACAGAGGAGAGGCTGCTATGTGAACTAGATACCTGAAAGGCAGTGGGAATGAATAACATCTCTCCATGGGTCCTGAAAGAGGAAGCAGAGGGACTGTGTGTACCACTAACAACAATCTTCAATATATCTATCGAAACAGGGCAACTACCTGAGGTGTGGAAGACAGCAAATGTAGTCCCAATTTTTAAGAAAGACGGGCAGCATTAAACTACAGACAAGTGTCACTGACATGTATAGTATGCAAAGTCATTGAGAAGCTTATCAGGAGAAGAGTGGTGGAGTACCTAGAAAGAAATGAGCTTATACACGATAACCAGCATGGTTTCAGGGAAGGGAAATCCTGTGTCGCAAACCTACTGAAGTTTTACGACAAGTTGACAGAGGTAAAACATGAGAGAGAGGGGGTAGGTAGATTGCATTTTCTTGGACTGTTAGAAGGCTTTCGACACAGTTCCACACAAGATTAGTGCAAAAGCTAGAGGAGCAGGCAGGAATAACAGGAAAGACACTGCAATGAATCAGAGAATACCTGACAGGAATTAAATAACACATGATGGTATGTGACGAGGTGTCAGAGTGGGCACCTGTGACAAGTGGGGTTCCACAAGAGCCAGTGCTGTTTTTGGTATATGTGAATGGCATGACAAGGGATAGATTCAGAAATGTCTCTGTTTTCAGACGATTTGAAGCTAATGCAAAGAATTAAAACAGATGAAGATCATGTTGGACTGCAAAGGGATCTGGACAGGCTGCAAACCTAGTCCAGCAACTGGCTCCTGGAGTTTAATCCCACCAAGTGCAAAGTCATGAAGATTTTGGAATGTCAAAGAAGACCACAGACGGAGTACAGGCTAGGGGGAGCCAAAGGCTACAAACTTTACTCAAGGAAAAGAATCTTGGAGTGGGAATTGTACCATGCACATCTTTTCTTTTTCTTTTTTTTTATTTACTACAAGTACATGTACATGGTATACAGGCCTAGCTGACATCAGTGACATACTACTATATAGAAAGTCCCTTGTTATGCTGAGCATTTCGGGCAGATTAGGTCAGTGTCCTAGGATGCGACTCACACCAGTCGACTAACACCCAGGTACCCATTTTACTGATGGGGAACATAGACAACAGGTGTAAAGAAACACGCCCAATGTTTCTGCCCTGGCTGGGAATCGAACCCAGGCCCTCGCTGTGTGAAGCGAGAGCTTTAGCCACCAGAGCCCCAAATAACTGCTGCAGCATATGGGCGCCTGGCAAACCTAAGAATAGTATTTAGATACCCGAGTAAGGAGTCATTCAAGAAACCGAACACCTTGTACGTCAGGCCCATATTGGAGTATACAGCACCACTATGGAACCCACACCTGGTCAAGCATGTCAAGAAATTAGAGAAAGTGCAAAGGTTTGCAACAAGACTAGTCCCGGAGCTGAGGGGTGTGTCCTATGAGGAGAAGTTAGGGAAGCTCAACTTGACGACACTGGAGGACAGGAGGGATATGATAAGAGATAAAATTTTGTTCAGATTTTTAACCCCAGAGGGTTAGCCATCTAGGATAACCCAAGAAAGGCAGTGCGTCATCGAGGGACTGTCTTATAGGAGGAGGAGGTGTTGATTCACCGGGAATTCTCCCGGCCCGGGTCTTTACCAGATGCCGACCCGGCTCCGGTTCCCTGGCGTGGGAGTGTCAGAGACCTGTCTCCCATGGGAGGGGATACCCCTCATTGGCGGGATCAACTGGCCCCAGGCCTAGCCACATTCTCCACCAGCACGAGGCATGGAGGTAGATAGATGCTAGGCGCCTCTGGTCTGCCACCTTCCCTAACGGGAAGGGCAGGCTTACGAGCTGCAGATGGTAGCAAGCTTCAGCCTTGGCACCTACCCTGCCGTAGAAGGGCTGGGCATGGTGATAGACTGTCTTATATTATATTATATATATATATATATATATATATATATATATATATATATATATATATATATATATATATATATATATATATATATATCTATATATTAATTTGGCAGATAGTGCCTCTTATTTACAACTCTATTGCTAAACCAATTATTTCCTAATTCTTTAGAATTGCTTGCAGATGTTATTTCGTAAATACATTTATATATTTTGTCATATTTGTTGATGGTACAGAGTGGTCCATTACAAGACTGGGACCATGGAGACCTGATCAGCAAGACAACAACTACATGAAATAACTACGAGCGAACGATACTAAATTTCCCGTTTTCAATGATGAATTTTAACTATGACAAAGAGAAGGTGATATCACAGTCTTCTCTCAGTACGTGAAACAGCATTCATTATATAATATAAAGTAACTATATTATACGAGGCACTACACTGAAATTTCAAGTATTATAGAATTTATAGTGAATGTGACGGTATATTTCCCTCCCCCGCCACCTCACACACTGTCTTCCTTCATGGTTAAACTTTCTTTAAAAAAAAAAAAATATTTCATTGCATAATACACAATGTGCTTAATCACATTATTAATTTGTCTAGCACAATTTGACTTCCGTGTAGGTAGTGTACATGCGATGTCTTTCACATGTTACACCTGCTTAAAATTCATCTAGGAACCCCAATGAAAATAAGTCACTGTTTGACTTGTTTTGGGTTATTATAAGTTATATACACTATGATAATTGTACTTATGTACACCTGTGCTTAAATAAACTTAAAGGCAATTTCACTTTCATGGTGCAATTTTATGACGTCAGAATTACGCCACAAATTGGCAGATGTTAAGATGGAAGTAGCATCTCTCTGCTGTGTTAAATTGAAATGTTAAGCTGAACTTTGAACGATACATATTGTAATTTTACTTTTAAATTCACACAGTTGAGCTACTTAAGTAAGTAAGCAAGTAAGTTTATTCAGGTATACACAAATATAGTTACGTTTGTTATCATACATAGCAACATACGTGTAGTAACTTTCAAGGCTTAAATAATAACATATTACAAGTACACTAGTAAGTAAGTTTATATAGGCACAGTTACACATAAGTACAATTATCATACAGTGTAAATTACCTTACTAACTAAAATTTTGGAGTAGTTTAATTTAAGCGCCAAATATTAGTTAATAAGACCGTTTTCTGTGTTAGAAGGAGAGAGTGTTAACAACAAGGTTGTGATCACAGGGAATAACGTGTAGTTAAACTCTTTTTTAACAGCAATAAGAGAGGCTGCTTTACTAAAATATTGACACACAAACTTATTGTGGATTTTGTGACACAGTGCCATTATTTGACTTGAAATTGTATTGCACCTATGTGGTGAGACATCATTGAACTGCACAGTGAAATTCAGTGTAAAATAATAATAATATAATAATATTTTTATTTCATTGCAAGTTTACATCGAGATTTTGTAATTACAATCATGAATTGAAGTGCAAAGAGCCACTATCATGCCATGGCATTATGGGCAGACTAAATCTAATGGCTTATAAACTACTTAATACTAGAGAAATTGATGAAGTTTGTTTTAGTTAAACATTAGCTTATGTTTATAGCAGATAATAAGTTTACTCAAATTACAATATGAGGATATTACATTAGTAAGTAAGTTTATTGAGGTATACACAAATACAGTTACATAGATTATCATACATAGCAGCATATTTGTAGAAAACCTAGGATAACCCAAAAAAAGTCAGTGACTTATTTCCATTGGGGTGCATTGTGACAAGGTGAGTGTTTTGTAAGCAGCTTTATGCACAAACGATAGAACTAGGCCTGACAATAGATTATTAATGGTGTGAGCTTGCATAACGAACTCACGCAAAAAAAAAGAAACCTATATAGGCTTAATAACTTAGGACCAGATGATAAACTCAATGTTTTGTTAAAAAATGTAAAACTGCAGTAAGAATAGATCGTGTATACGAGATATTACATATCTAACATGACATATTAGTATTCGTCCCATCAAGGAAGGTTCCTTGAGGGGCTCTTTGGTGTAGCGCTTCTTTTGATTATATAATAATAATTGAGGGGCTCTTGATATAGGGAATTGGATCTATGCTCCAGTTCCCTGAATTGAGCCTGAATGCCTTCCATCCCTCCCCTACAGGAGCTGTATAATCCTACGGGTTTAGCGCTCCCCCATAATAATAATATTAGTACTCTTGATGCTGATCTGTTATGACTATAAACAATATGTACGCCACAAGTATGCTAAGAGACAACGCAGTAAGTGTCAAGGGCCCAAGACTGTTTAACTGCATCCCAGCATACATAAGGGGGATAACCAATAGACCCCTGGCTGTCTTCAAGAAGGCACTGGACAGGCACCTAAAGTCAGTACCTGACTAGCCAGGCTGTGGTTCATACGTTGGTCTACGTGTGGCCAACAGTAATAGCCTGGTTGATCAGGCCCTGATCCACCATGAGGCCTGGTCACAGACCGGGCTGTGGAGGCATTGACCCTCGAAACCCTCTCCAGGTATACCTAGCTAAGTCACTGACATGGGTTATCCTAGGTAATTTTGTTAAGCTATGTTTAATAATTATACTTGTGTGTACCTGTACCTAAATAAACTTACCGTAGCTTGGTTAGTATCGCACTCAGCTCACACATCGAGAGGTCTGTGGTTCGATCCTGGTACGGATATACTACCATGCCGAGATTGTATCTAGAGGGTGTTCCGGGGTCAACGCCCCTGTGGCCCGGTCCACGATCAGGTCTTGCGGTGGATCAGGGCCTAATCAACCAGGCTGTTACTGCTGGCCACATGCAGACCAATGTACAAACCACACCCCGGCTGGTCAGGTACTTAATTTAGGTGCCTATTCAGCTCCTTGAAGACAGCCAGGGGGCTATTGGTAATTCCGACGTTCAGTGGTCTCTGATCATCCATTGTACCTATACGGCTCGTGTATCCCAGAACGTGATACAGTCAGGTTTCTCGGCCTCCTGTTTGACCGCCGATTGTTCTGGAAACCTCACATTACCTCTCTGAAGGCAACTTGTCATAGCCGGCTGAACCTCCTTAAAACCCTTGCACATCTTTCATGGGGGCTGATCGTAGAACTTTCCTTCACCTGCACTCAGCCCTAATTTTATCGAAACTCGATTATGGTGACCAGATATATTCGGCAGCCTCCCCTGCTACTCTTTCCAGCCTTAATCCCATCCATCACCAGGGATTGCCTTGGTGCTTTTCGTTCTTACCCGGTTGAGAGCCTCTATGTAGAAGCGAACATTCCTTCCTTGTTCGATCGTCGTGATGCACAGTGTCTTCGCTATTTTGTTCGCTCTCATGACCTCCGCAATCCTTCTATGTATAGGATTGTCACAGATGTTAGTAGACGCTCTTTATTTGTTCGTTGACCCTGTTTACTTCATCCCTTTTCTCTTTGTCTACATTCGCTCTTGTCTTCCTTTCAGCTACTGCCTTTCTATGTTCATGTGGCATCTCACTTTCCCCTACCCCCTTGGGGAGTTCCTGCTGTCCGTGTCTGTTCTTTTCCCCTGCCTTGCGCGAAAGCCCAACTACCTACGGCGGCTTCTCGCTCTCTTTTTCTAGACCACTTTCGCTCTCATTCCCATGCCATCGCACACTACACCGATGGCTCTAAGTCATCTGATGGCGTCGGATTCGCAGCAGTTTTTTCGGACAGCGTCGTGTGAGAGCATCTATTGTCCTCGGCTAGCATATTTACGGCTGAATTGTATGCCATTCTTGTGGTACTTATCCGTATTGCATCTATGCCTGTGTCGCCATTTGTAGTCGTTTCAGACTCAGTGCTTTGCAGGCTATCCGAAAATTTGATACACCTCACCCCCTAGTTCTTCGTATCCAACTTTGGTAACGCCATATCTCTAGCAAACACAAACATATTGTTTTTTGTTGGGTGGTCCCTGGTCATGTTGACGTACAGGGAAATGAACAGGCAGACACTGCTGCGCGGTCAGCAGTACATGACCTTCCAGTTTCATATAGAGGTGTTCCATTCACGGACTAATTTGCTGTCATTGCTATCCATCTTCGCACCCGTTGGCAACAACGTTGGTCTCACCTGGTAAATAACAAACTTCATTCTATTAAACCGAGTAGTATAGGTTTTTGGCCTTCTTCTTGTCACCAATGTCGAGGTTGGGAGACTACACTCTCCCGTATTCGCATCGGCCACACTCGTCTTACTCATGGGTATCTCATGGAGAGGCTCCCTGTCCCTCTCTGTGAACATTGTCAGGTTCCAGTATCTGTTTGCCATATTCTGTTGGACTGCCCACTTTATCAAAGAGCATGCAGAATTTACCTCCAACGTCATCTTCGCTCTGCTACCCTTTCTTTACCTTCCCTTCTTGCTGATGGGCCCTCCTTTAATCCTGACTCTCTCATTGACTTTTTGACAGCAACTGACTTACTACACAAACTCTGAAGATTATGCCTCTAGCACTCTTCTCAGTCCCTTCTACCTCAATCTCTTTCTGCCCTCTCTCCCTGCACTATCCACTGCCCCACTGCACTCAACCTGCTAATCATCCATCTCCCTTTTACTACCCATTCTCCCTGCATCCTACTATGACGCGCTCCACTGTATGACCCTTGTGGTTTAGCGCTTCTTTTGATTATAATAATAATATTGGTAATGCCCCTTATATATGATGGGAGGCAGATGAACAGTCTTGAGCCCCTGACACTTATTATGTTGTCTCTTAGTATACTCATGGCACCCCTGCTTTTCATTGGGGGGGATGTTGCAATGCCTGCTGAGTTTTTTGCTTTTGTAGGGAGTGGTTTCCATGTCCAGATTTGGAACTAGTCCCTGTAGGATTTTCCAAGTGTATATTATCATGTGGCCCATGGCCTGGTAGGCAATGTACTCACTTCACATGCTGAGTGTTCATGGTCTGATCCCCGGCAAGGGAGGGATCATCAGACTGAGTGCGCTACCTTAATTGCTAGTGCACTCCGCTCACACACTGAGGTCCGGAGTTTGAATCCCCAGTACGGCTGGAAAACATTAGGATGTGTTTTCATAAGACACCTGCTGTCCATGTTCACCCATCAGTATAAAATGGGTACCTGGGTGTTAGTTGACTGGTGTGGGTCACATCCTGGGGGACAAGATTGAGAACCTCAATGGAAAGGAGACACAGTCCCTTGATGACTCACTGCCTTTCTGTTCTCTGCCTTCCCTATATTTCCAGTCTTTCTAATTTCTATTTCATGCAATTCTTGTCCTCTTCAGTACTTTGGAGAAACTGGCTGCTCTCTTTCTGACAGACTCAAGGAGCAGAAAAGAAGTGTTAGATATGCCGATGCCAATAATGCTCTTTTCTGTTATGTTAGAGATCACAGTCATCTTATTGACTGGTCCTCTTCTAAAACTGTCTACTGTACTTCTAACTTTCACAGTCATGATCTTGTTGAATCATCCCTTATACTCAACTTTTCTTGTGTGAATCTTAGTCGTAGCTTCGTCTTTGTAGATCCATTCCTTTCTCATTACATTGTCAAGTTCTCCAAACTCCAAAACACTTGTGACTTAATTTAACATGATCCTGTTTTCCTCCTCTCTCTCTCTTTCTCCTCCTTTCCTATTTCTTTTTTTGTTTTCTGTTCTTCTGCCTAGGGTGCTTCAGTTTTTTCCCCCCACATTTTTGGTTCTACCCCTTTTTGGGCCTTTAGCTCTCCTTCAGTGCTCCTTTTTCTTGTCCTTTGACTGACCCCACTTTTACTACTACTACTATGCTACTCTACTACCATTCCTACTACATTTGCCACTACCATTACTTTTGCCTCCTTCACCCTTCCCTTTCCTTTTTATCTCTTGTCCCACTAAAACTACTCTCCCTACTTCTACTACAGTGGTACCTTGACTTACGAGTGCCCCAACTTACGAGTTTTCCGAGTTACGAGCTCGGTTGTTAATTTGCTTTGAGTTGAGCCAAAATCCGAGTTACGAGCGATTTTTTTTTTTATTAACCGTTTCCCACCAAGGCAGGGTGGCCCGACAAAGAAAAACTTTCATCATTCACTCCATCACTGTCTTGCCAGAGGCGTGCTTACACTACAGCTACAAAACTGCAACATTAACACCCCTCCTTCAGAGTGCCGGCACTGTACTTCCTATCTCCAGGAATCAAGTCCGGCCTGCCGGTTTCCCTGAAACCCTTCATAAATGTTACCTTGCCTACACTCCAACAGCACATCAAGTCCTAAAAACCATTTGTCTCCATTCGCTCCAGTCTAACACGCTCATGCACGCTTGCTGGAAGTCCAAGCCCCTCACACACAAAACCTCCTTTACCCCCTCCCTTCAACCTTTTCTAGGCCGACCCCTACCCTGCCTTCCCTCCACTACAGATTTATACACTCTCGAAGTCATTCTATTTTGCTCCATCCTTTCTATATGTCCAAACCATCCCAACAACCCCTCCTCAGCTCTCTGGATAATAGTTTTGGTAATCCCACACCTCCTCCTAATCTCCAAACTACGGATTCTCTGCATTATATTCACACCACACATTGCCCTCAGACACGACATCTCCACTGCCTCCAGCCTTCTCCTTGTTGCAACATTCACAACCCATGTCTCAGACCCATACAAGAGTGTTGGTATAACTATACTCTCATACATTTCCCTCTTTGCTTTCATGGATAAAGTTCTCTGTCTCCACAAGCTCCTCAGTGCACCACTCACCTTTTTCCCCTCATTAATTCTATCATTCACCTCATCCTTCATATACCCATCTGCTGACACATCCACTCCCAAATATCTGAGCACATTCACCTCCTCCATACTCTCTCCCTCCAATCTGATATCCAATCTTCCATTATCAAATTTTTTTGTTATCACCTTACTCTTTCCTATAGTATTCACTTATAATTTCCTTCTTTTACATACTCTACCAAACTCATCCACCAACCTCTGCAACTTCTCTTCAGAATCTCCCAAAAGCACAGTCATCAGCAAAGAGCAACTGTGACAACTCCCACTTTGTGTTAGATTCTTTATCTTTTAACCCCACACCTCTTGCCAACACCCGAGCATTCACTTCTCTTACAACTCCATCCATAAATATATTGAACAACCACGGTGACATTACACATCCCTGTCTAAGGTCTACTTTTACTGGGAAATAATCTCCCTCTTGCCTACATACTCTAATCTGTGCCTCACTATCCTCGTAAAAACTTTTCACCGCTTTCAATAACCTACCTCTTATTCCATACATTTGCAACATCTGCCACATTGCCCCTCTATCCACCCTATCACATGCCTTTTTCAAATCCATAAATGCCACAAACATTTCTTTACCCTTATCTAAATATTGTTCACCTATATGTTTCACTGCAAACACTTGGTCTACACACCCCCTACCCTTCCTAAAGCCTACTGAAAATTACATCTGGCAAGAACCCTGGCCTAAATGGCACAACAAAAGGTGGTTTTGGGCCTTGGTACTTATAAAACAATGCTAGTGCAATGTTCTCACTGGAGGCAATCGTGTAAGTAATTATCTTTAGTTATTCTACAAAAAAATAAAGTTGCTAAGTTTTTAACATTTGCAAAATATCTGGCCCTTTACTCCCACGCAAATCCCAAAATATTTGGAATGTTTCCTATATTCCACAAGCCAATTGTAGAACAATAATTTTTTTATGATTCTTGTCAATATTATTGCATTTACTTCAATAATAAATGGTGGGCTTCATGAAATAAGTCAATAACTTACTTTCGAGATATTCATATATCACTGCACTAGTGATCTAGTGCAGTTAGCCTCTCAAAAACTCCATTTTCTCTTACCCAGGAAATGAACACATTACATATAGGAAGGAGCAGTAATGATTTTATATGCTCGGACAGATCCTGGACACTCGCTATATTATGGCGTATTTTATTCATTCTAGAGTATATGTCATGTTTCTATGTTACTTATAGTGTTTATTATGTCATATTAGATCAATTCTGAGAGATAAATAAGCCTTAGAGTTGATATTAGCGTTATATTGAAGTATTTTCTCCTGCCCCTGGGGTGTTTTTTTTGAGGGCTGGAATAGATTAATGGCATTTCAATTAATTTCAATGAGGAAAATTGATTTGATATACAGTGGTCCCTCGGTTTTCGTGCATCTCCAAACTCGAACATTTATGTAAGTGTATTTTCGTAAGTGCTGTTGCAAGTGTATTTTTGGGGTTCTGAAATAGACTAACCTACGTGACATTATTTCTTAAGGAAGTAAATTCGTTCGGTAATGGCACTTGAGCAGCATTCTGGAATGAATTTTCGGCAAAAACCGAGGGACCACTGTACAAGCAAATTGAGTTACGAGCTCGGTGACGGAACAAATTAAACTCGTAAGGCAAGGTACCACTGTATTACTACTTCCTCTAAGAGCCTTGACACTACTACTACTACTACTTTTCTTGGTCTCGTCCCTGTTAGTTCGCCTATATACGTACAGTGGAACCCCAGTTTTTGTCCTTAATCCATTCAAGGTCAGTCGAAATTCGAAATGGACGAAAACAGAAGTAATACAATTGAACCCTGGATTTCTCACAAACCGGATATCGGACTTTTCAGGACACCTGCCAGGACACTGCTTCAGTCTGGCTCTGTCACTGGTTGAGTGAGCATTCATCCGAAACATTTCGCGATTTTTGTGCTTGTTTATTGATTGCGACTGTGAAATAAGCCACTATGGGCCCAAAGGAGAATGTGCCTTCTTCAGTGATTCAGTGACTCTACGATATGTATGATACTAAAGCAGCAGGAGTCGATAAAGGCTATAGCGCCAGCCAGTGATAAAGTGTAGCGTTAACAGTGTAGCAAGTAAGTTAAGCGATTAAGCGATAGAAAAAGGATGACACGAAACTAACTCCTCCAATGTTGTTGGAGGTATATAGGGCCACTGACAACATACGCAATAAAAACTTTATTTCTTTACATTCTACATTATGTTTTTATACAATATTTCTTATTTATAGATTACGTACGTTGTTTCATTGTGACTAGTAGTGTGACTAGTGGTGGTGGCCGCTGCCACCTCCACCACTAGTCACACACGTAATGACATATTTTATTCATTCTAGAGTATATATATCATGTTTCTATGTTATTAATATTGTTTATTATGTCATATTAGATGAATTGTGATAGATAAATAAGCCGTAGAGTTGATATTAGCGTCATATTTAAGTATTTTGTCCTGTCTCCAAACAATAAACTCTCCTCCCTCTCCCCTTCTTGCTGTTTTCCATATGCCAACAAGAGTCTTCAATAAAGGTAAAAGTGATGTTAAATGTTCATTTATCCATTTCATTAATGCTTCATATTTATTTCTCATTGTTTTCTGTATGTAAAACTAGTTATTCTTTAAAAAAGGTTATTTTATTTTATTTTATTAACACATCGGCCGTTTCCCACCAAGACAGGGTGGCTCCCCTTCTTGCTGTTTTCAATATGCCAACAAGAGTCTTCAATAAAGGTAAAAGTGACGTTAGATGTTCATTTATCCATTTCATTAATGCTTCATATTTATTTCTCATTGTTTTCTGTATGTAAAACTAGTTATTCTTTAAAAAAAGGTTATTTTATTTTATTTTATAAACACATCGGCCGTTTCCCACCAAGGCAGGGTGGCCAGAAAAAGAAAAACTTTCATCATCATTCACTCCATCACTGTCTTGCCAGAGGCATGCTTACACTCCAGTTACAAAACTGCAACATTTAACATCCCTCCTTCAGAGTGCAGGCACTGTACTTCCCATCTCCAGGACTCAAGTCCAGCCTGCCGGTTTCCCTTCATAAATGTTACTTTGCTTCCACTCCAACAGCACGTCAAGTATTAAAAACCATTTGTCTCCATTCACTCCTATCAAATACGCTCATGCATGCTTGCTGGAAGTCCAAGCCCCTCGCACACAAAACCTCCTTTACCCCCTCCCTCCAACCTTTCCTAGGCCGACCCCTACCCCGCCTTCCCTCCACTACAGATTTATACACTCTCGAAGTCATTCTACTTTGTTCCATTCTCTCTACATGTCCAAACCACCTCAACAACCCCTCCTCAGCCCTCTGGATAATAGTCTTGGTAATCCCGCACCTCCTCCTAATTTCCACACTACGAATTCGCTGCATTATATTCACACCACACATTGATCTCAGACATGACATCTCCATTGCCTCCAGCCTTTTCCTTGTTGCAACATTCACCACCCATGCTTCACACCCATATAAGAGTGTTGGTATAACTATACTCTCATACATTCCCCTCTTTGCTTCCACTCCTAAGTGCACCACTTACCCTTTTACCCTCATCAATTCTATGATTCACCTCATCCCTCATAGACCCATCTGCTGACACATCCACTCCTAAATATCTGAATAAATTCACCTCCTCCATACTCTCTCCCTAAAATCTGATATCCAATCTTTCATCACCTAATCTTTTTGTTATCCTCATCACCTTACTCTTTCCTAAATTCACTTTCAATTTCCTTCTTTTACATACCCTATTAAACTCATCCACCAACCTCTGCAAGTTCTCTTCAGAATCTCCCAAAAGCAGTGTCATCAGCAAAAAGCAGTTGTGACAACTCCCACTTTGTGTTAGATTCTTCTTTTAACCCTTTCAGGGTCCAAGGCCATTTTTGGAAGGGGTGCGCCAGTGTCCAAGAATTTAAAAAAAAAAAATTCTTATTTTTTCTTATGAAATGGTAGAGAATCTTTTCTGAAGGTAATAAAACAAAAGTACGAAATTTGATTAAAATTGACGAAATTATGCTCTCGCGAATTTTGATGTGTCAGCGATATTTACACATCGGCAATTTTGCCGACTTTGACTCCCATTTTAGGCCAATTACATTATTCCAGTTGACCAAATTCTTAGCTATTTCACTAGTATTACTTCTATTCTATTGATTGAGCACAAGAAATCGCCCAGTCAACTGTTTCAATTACAAAATAAAGTTATTGGAAATTGGTAATTTAGCCAATTTAACTCAAAGTTCAAAATATTCCAATTTCAAAATAGGGTGCAGAATAAACAATGCAGGCATTCCTGGCACTAAACTAACATTTCCTCTGTTCATTAGTTACGTTTTCAGTCTTTACAAATGAATTCCATTTTGATTTTTTATTCACATAATGAATTTTTATTCAAACCAAAAAATGGAAGATTTACTGTTATGCAATATTGTAATAATTGTACAAATAAAATCACCACATTTGTGAACGTATATTAGACCCACCAGCTGGCGCGAATTAGACGTGTGAGGTCATTTGTTTACTCTTGAACATCGGCAAAAATTTAACATTTCCGCTACTTTGAGCTCAGTTACAAGCCATTTCCAATACTAAAACCAATCAAAATCATCTCTTTATCTATAATATATCTCCAATTCTATTAAATGAGATCAAGAAATCGCAAATACAACTATAAAAAGCATACGAAAAAACACTGCAAAGTCGCTGTTTTAATAAAAAATTACGGTTTCAGTTTTTTTCTCATTATGCACTGTGTGCTGCAGGATTTGTTTTATGTGGTGCACACTTACCACATAGATGTATTCTCTCATATCTAGGCCCAAATTTACCGCTCAAAGCTTATCTGAGTGAGCTGAGCTCATGACGTAGAACTACAGTTTGGACCCTGAACTCAAAGCAGTAGAACTACGGCACGGACCCTGTAAGGGTTAACGGATTAATTATATTTACATTATTTCTTATGGGAAATATTATATCGGTTTTCGGATTTAGAACGACCTTCTGGAAATGATTAAGTACGAAATCCGGGGTTCCACTGTATTTCCCATAAGAAATAATGTAAATCCAATTAATCCGTTCCAGACACCCAAAAACATTAACAAAAAAGTAAATTTTATAAAGAATAACTATAGTATTGCAGCTCTTCAGTGGTTAGCTCTTCCTTGTGGTCGTTCACCAACTCTTTCACATCCTGGCCACTCACATCCAACCCCATGGACTTCCCCAAAGCCACAATAAATTCCACAACAGGCATAGGTTTGTCAAGTTTAGTAATAGAACTAGCCATTAACCCTTTCAGGGTCCGTGCCGTAGTTCTACGTCATGAGCTCAGCTCACTCAGATAAGCTTTGAGCGGTAAATTTGTGCCTAGATATGATAGAATACATCTGTGGTAAGTGTGCACCACATAAAACAAATCCTGCAGCACACAGTGCATAATGAGAGAAAAAAAACTGAAACCGTAATTTTCGATTAAAACAATGATTTTGCAGTGTTTTTTCGTATACATTTTATAGTTATATTTGTGATTTCTTGGTCTCATTTGATAGAATGGAAGATATATTACAGATATAGAGATGATTTTGATTGGTTTTAGTACTGGAAATGGCTTGAAACTGAGCTCAAAGTAGCGGAAATGTTAAATTTTTGCCGATGTTCAAGAGTAAACAAATGACCTCACACGTCTAATATGCGCCAGCTGGTGGGTCTAATATACGTTCACAAATGTGGTGATATTATTTGTACAATTATTATAATATTGCATAACAATAAATATTCCATTTTTTGGTTTGAATAAAAATTCATTATGTGAATAAAAAATAAAAATGGAATTCATTTGTAAAGACTAAAAACGTAACTAATGAACAGAGGAAATGTTAGTTTAGTGCCAGGAATGCCTGCACCCTATTTTGAAATTGGAATATTTTGAACTTTGAGTTAAATTGGCTAAATTACCAATTTCCAATCACTTTATTTTGGAGTTGAAACAGTTGACTGGGCGATTTCTTGTGCTCAATCGATAGAATAGAAGCAATACTAGTGAAATAGCTAAGAATTTGGTCAACTGGAATAATGTAATTGGCCTAAAATGGGAGTCAAAGTTGGCAAAATCGCCAATTCGTAAATATCGCTGACACATCAAAATTCGTGAGAGCATAATTTCGTCAATTTTCAATCAAATTTCGTACTTTTTGTTTTATTACCTTCAGAAAAAGATTCTCTACCATTTCATAAGAAAAAATAAGAATTTTTTTTTTTTTAAATTCTTGGACACTGGCACACCCCTTCCAAAAATGACCTTGGACCCTGAAAGGGTTAAAAACACAATAAAAAGTAAAATACATACACAGTACATTCATTACTTACCTTAAAATATTTGTAGTCTTAATGTAGGGCGAGAGATGAGTAGTACTTATTTGTAGGAAGTCAAGTGTAGGTAGCCGGTAGATGTAGATGTGTAGTCTGCCTGGGCTACATACTGTACCTACACCTACCTACATAGCTACACAATATTTAATGCGGCCCAGAGCCATATTATTGCCATCGACATACCATGTTCACTGAGTTTAATTGTTTCTAACAACTACCTTTAGATGCCATCATAAACAAAGGGAGAAGTAATGAATAATTCATGCTGAGAATACATTTTATCTGGTGCTGGACTAGAGAGAACGTAATGTTTTCCCTCCACTTACTACCACCCTTCCATAGCATATAAACATTGCATATTTATATGCTATGTAATGCATTTTTTATATAATTTTGAAGAAAATATCATAGATGGATTAATGAAAATGTCTAGATTAACATAAAATAAGACGTTTAATGTGCCCAAGAGTGATTATTATTAATTTTACGTAAAGTTTTCCCTCTGCCCGGTAACTACCAATCCAGGCGGACGCGTCTGGTACGGACGATTTCCGAGAGGTACGAAACCCGGGGTAAAAATTCGCTGCAAAAAATGGTCGAAATCCGAATTGTACGATATCCGGACCAGACGAAAACCGGGGTTCCACTGTATATTAGCTCCCTCTCTTTTTGTTAGTGTGACTTTGTAAATTTTCCAAGTCAGACCGAAATATCATTGTAAGCATCTCTTTCCTATGTGTGTGTTATCTGTGTATTTCTATAGTGGTTGTAACTACCATGGTTTGTTTACCAAGGTTTGTGGAATTAGTACCTTCTGGTCTCCTTGGTCTAAAGAATTAAAAGTGCCCTCCTATTCCTTGAATCAAACCTCCCATTGCGAAAGTATGGTGTAACCCCATGAATATAATATTAAAAAATAATAATTTGTTATGTTTTACTGAGCTGATGTAGTAAATGACAATGCATTAATATCTTACTGTTTTTCCCAGGGTTATTGTCTGAAGATGGTGTTACATCTGTGCTAACTTAGACATCTATTACAACAAGAAGAGGAAGCAGAATATTATAGACTATCTGTAACCATAACATTCAGTGGGTGGATATTTTCAGTGCTTCATCATCCATATGATCTCTGAAAGACTTTATAAGTCTTAGTGCCTTATTTTTGTTTTTAATACGATCTCTACGAAACTGATACACTCTAATGAACATTTTCTATAAATTGTTGTGATACTGTTGCAGTTGTTATCAGAACTAAAAAGTTGAAAAATACAGAAATTGTTTGCAACATGCAGATAAATCAAGATAAAATATCATCCTCTTTGTATTTTTTGTGTATAAGCTTTTTATTTATCAGATAAAATATAAAGACCAGTAGCCAAGTTAAAGAAGTTCTTGCAATAATTTTATTTTTATTATTTGTTTATGAATCAGAAATATAAAAATGGTATCTCAGAGAAATATTCATTCCTGAAATGTATGGATAAAGCAGTCAAAACGAGGATTATGCAAGAAAATTATGTATACTTGCTTGATGTGATTTTATTCTCAATATGCTTTTTATGAGTAATGATACTGCACTTATAATGGAAACAGAGTAATCAGAAACTTAGGAGAAGAATACAACCCTAGCTAGGAAATTATCACTCAAGCATACTAAGAAAATCATCACATTAAAAATAGAAAAATTGAATATCTCTTGTAAGATATATGATTAAACATGTCATTTAGTGTGAAAATGGATGAAATAAGAGCCCTGCAGAGGCAAGATAAGACAACACTCCCAACATTACAAAATAGACCGCAAGTATTAGATTCTGCTGATAATAGAGGAAGTGTAGTATCACTTCCACATACTATATCTCAGAGATCAGAGTTAAAGCCAATGGAAGAAAATCTGATTCCATTATTTAACAGCAAATCACAAAATGTAGAAAAAGGATCAGTATCCCCAACAGATCAGGGAATTTGTGAAATATTTCCTCTTATTCGAGAAGACCGTCACCCTTTATCTCGCTTAAAAGATATTGAGCAAAATACTGTTTCTAAAAATCTGAGGCAAGAAACTGCACCATCGTTTCCCTCAACAAATGTGAAAACACTGGACAACTCTGTTAACGATGTTCCGGTCCTTTACCGGAGGCTCAAATGTACTCCAGGTTTACTAGAAATCTTGCAGAGTCACATGCAGTGGTTCAGGACATTAATATCAGTGCACTGCAAAACACGAGGAGCAAATTTTGTTGAAGCATCAACATTTGCTGATTATGTTCTCTTGGTGAAACTTGAGGCCAGTGTTGCTAAAATTTTTAGTAAATATAAAAATAAATCTGAATCAGTCTTTACTACAGAATATCTTTATTCACAAAGTGCTTCTTATGGCATCCATACAGTTAATGTTTGTCACTTAAGGGACTTGCTTACACAGAGTCCCCTCTTCATGTATTCTGCTGCCACAGGACTATGGAAGAAACATTATCTTAATAATGGTTAGTGATTTTTAATGTTTCAGTGAAAGTAATGTAAATACTGTATGTTAATAATAATAATAGTTTGTGACATGATACAAGGATGTACAATGGGTTATAAGAATGGGGTGTACATGCCAAAAGCCCCAAATATGTAGAGCATTGTGGGCAAACTTAAAGTTAACTTACAACTAAATGGTAAAAATTATAGTAAACAATTTACAATATAAGTATAGTTGAGTATTTAAGCTATGAAATTTGAACATAACAATTTTGAATCATAATAATTTTACAATTTTGAAGCATTACAGTTTTATAATATGTCAACATAATAATTTATTATTTATCAAATCAAATCAATTATCTGTGTTGCAATAACAGTTTATATGGTCATTAGATGAATTACAAGGAATACAAGAGTACATGAGAATGGATTTCTTTATTTGGTAATGCTGTAGAAACAAAGATTAGGTTGCATTAATTATAACAGATTTATACATTTATGAGATATAAGTTTCAGCATTTGCACTAGATTAAGTTTGAGAAATTATTGTTCTTTGAGCAATTATATAAAGGGTTTTGAGGCTAGGGGAGTAACACAGTGAATAATGTTATTTTGAGGCAGTGGAAAGTCATTTATGAACTTTGTAGGTAATGTTAAGTATTGTGTATTTAGTTTTGGGTGAGTAGGTGTTTTTTTTAGCAGAGTTTTGAATTGATGTGCCGACAGGGTTTCTTTGGTAATCATAGGTAATGAATTCCAAATTTTTGGGCCTTTAATGTGCATTGCGTTTTTGCATAGTGTCCTGTTAAGGTTGGTAAGGAGAATTTTGAGTGGTTGGTTAATATTTGAGTTTAGTGTTCTATGTATGTAATAGGCACTGTAAAAAGTATGGATGTCTTGTATGGTGAGTAAGTTTAGACTTTTGAATGTTGGTGGAGTATGTTGACTGGAGTGGGAATTTGTTATCATTCTGACTGCAGCCTTTTGTTGTGTTATTAATGGTCTGAGATGATTTAGTGTTGTTGAGCCCCATGAGCAGATTCCATAGGTGAGATAGGGGTAAATGAGTGAGTGATACAGGGAAAGGAGAGCTGGTTGTGGAACATAGTACCTTATCTTGGATAGTAATCCTACGGTCTTGGAGACTTTCTTGGAAATTTGTTGTATATGTGTCTGAAATTTGAGGCCACTGTCAAGGTGGATTCCTAAGAATTTTCCCTCTGTGAGTTTGTGACAAGTGATCCATTTATCATTATGTTAAGTGGAACATTTGTAGCTCTGTTCCCAAACTAAATGAAATAGGTTTTATCAACATTGAGAGTAAGCTTATTAGTCATCATCCAGGTAGATATTTTCTGTAATTCAGCATTTACAGTGTTGGCTAGTATGACTGGGCATGGGTGAGAGAAGACGTATGTAGTGTCATCTGCAAATAGTATGGGTTTGAGTAGTTGAGATGCATTTGCTAGGTCGTTTATGTAAATGAGAAAGAGAAGTGGGCCAAGAACACTTCTCTGCGGGATGCCAACTGTAATTGTGTGTGTGGAAGAGTTAGCTCCATTTGTGTACACGTATTGGCTTCTGTCGCTAAGGTATGACTTTAGGTAGTTGAGGGAGTGCCCTCTTATACCATAGTGTGATAATTTTAAGTGTAACAGATCATGGTTAACTGTATCAAAAGTTTTACGTAAATCAGTGAAGATTCCCATTGGGATTTCTTTTTTCTCGAGACGGTGTATATTATTTCTAGCATGCGTATAATAGCATCATTTGTGTTTTTATTAGGCCTGAAACCAAACTGACAGGGGTTGAGTATTTTGTGGGAGATGAGGTAGGAATAGATTTGCCTATGAATTAATTTTTCAAAGATTTTGGAGAGAAGGGGTAAGTTAGATATTGGCCTATAGTTATTCAGGTCTGTTTGATCTCCTCCTTTATGTATGGGGGTAACCCTCGCTATTTGAGTATTGATGGGAAGGTGGAGGATTCAATGGTTTTGTTAAAAGAGTGCTGCAATAATCAGCGATAGTACTTGAGAAGCTTTTTTGTATATAAAAGGTGGTAAGTTATTTAGATCTGCCTTATTTTTTAATGCGTTGATAACAAGTGAGACTTCTGTTGGGTTTGTCAGAGCTAAGAATAATGTATTCGGGTAGGTGCCAGTGATGTAGTCGTTAGGTGGAGTGTTTGAACTTGGGATTTTGCTTGCCAGCTTTTTTCCTGTGGTGGAGAAGACAACATTGAATCTGTTTGCTGTTTCAGTTGGTAGGAGTAGGGGTTCATCTGGTTTTGTCAGTTTGATTGTTCTGTTTCTGGATATCTTTTTAGTTCCTAGAATTTCAGATAGGGTTTTCCAGGTCTTTTTCATATCACCTTTTAAGTTATGTAATCTGTTCTCATAATACAATTTTTTTGACCTTATCAGGCTGGTTAGGTGTGATAAGTAATGTTTTGTTTGTTCTCTTGTTATTTGACCCATACTGTACTGTTTTTCATATAGGTGTTTTATATTAATGGATTTGAGAATGCTGGGTGTTAGCCAGTTACTGTTTAGTCTCTTAGCTGTGATCTGTTTAGTTTTTTAGGGCAATGCATGTTATAGAGGTATTCGGTCTTTTTTAGAAAATTGTTAATACATGTCAGTACATCTGTATAGATGTCTAACTCGGTTTGCCAGTCGATGTTTGACATAGCTGTTATGAAGTTATTAACCCTTTGACTGTTTCGGTCGTATATATGTGTTACGAGCCACTGTTTCGGACGTATTAACCTTTTCAGGGTAACGAGGTCCTCTCCCAAAATCGTCCTCAGGGTCGCAAATTTTTCGGGAGAAAAAAAAATATTTTTTCTTATGAAATGATAATCATTTTCCGATCATAATGACACCAAAAGTATGAAATTTGATGAAAAACTAATGAAATTATGCTCTCACAAAGTTAGAGGTATCGACGATGTTTACGCATCGGCAATTTCGCCCACTTTGAGCCCTACTTTCGGCCAATTCCAATGTTTCAGTCTACCAAAATTTTAGCTATTTCGCTAGAATTCCATTTGTTCTATCAATTGAGTACAAGAAACTGCCAATTTACCGATTTGAACTACCCAATAAAGTGGTCAGAAATTGGCAATTTGGCCAATTTCACACAAATTTTAAAAGATGCCAATTTCAAAATAGGGTCCAAAATAAATGAGACAGACATTCCTGGCACTAAAATAACATTTTTATCTGTTCATTAGTCATGTCTCCAGGCTCCTCTTACATTACTTTTGCTTTCCATTTTGAATTTTTATTCTCACAAAAAATAGAAGATTTTCTGTTATGTATACTATTGCATCATTGTAAAAATGGTATAAACAGTATCAGCACACTTGTGCAAGAATATTAGACTCGCCAGTTGATGTGTATTGGACGCATGGCGTGATTTGTTTACTCTTGAACATCGGCAAAATTCGAACATTTTCACTATACTTTGCACTCAGTTTCAAGGTACTACCTGTCATCGTGAAACCAATCAAAATTATCTCTATTTCTGTAATATATCTTCCATTCTATCAAATGAGACCAAGAAAACGAGAATACAACCATAAATACCATACGAAAATAGACTGCAAAGTCGCTGTTTTAAACCAAAAACACGGTCAGAGTTTTTCTTTCCTCATTACGCACTGTGTGGTGCAGGATTTTTTGTATACTGCGCACACTGACCGCACAGACCCATTCTCTCACATCTAGGCCTACCAGCCTGTTTCCGCTTGATTTGAGGATGCTAGAATTTAGGCGTACTAGTACGTCAAAAACCCTGGTGCGTAAGCCGTACTAGTACGGCTGAAACCCTGTAAGGGTTAAGACGCATAAATTCTAGCGGCCTCAAATCAAGTAGGAGAAAGCTGGTAGGCCCACATGTGAGAGAATTGATCAGTGTGCGCAGTATAAAAAAAATCGGGCAGCCAGTGGTGCATTGTGGGAACGCCATTTCAGTAGTCCTTGTTCAGCATGCTTAGCGGCAAGAATTATCTGACTCCTTGGCTCATCTGGGACTCTTTTCTTCCTCAGTGATAGCTCTAACACAGATGGAAGTGTCTCTGAAGATAAATTTCATGGTTTTGAGGAGTTTGTGACCGAAAGCAATGCCCAGGATACCAGAAGGAAGAAAGAAAGAAAGTAAGGAAGGAAGGAAGAGATGAGAGGAAGGAAGGAAAGAAGAGATGAGAGGAAGGAAAGAAGAGATGAGAGGAAGGAAGGAAGGAAAGAAGAGATGAGAGGAAGGAAGGAACAAAAGAAGTAAGGAAGGAAGAAAGAAAGGAAGTAAGGAATGAAGGAAGAAAGGAAGGCAGGAAGGAAGAGATGAGAGGAAGGAAGGAAGGAAATAAGTAGGAAAGGAAGGAAGGATGGAATTAAGGAAGAAAGGAAGCTAGGAAGGAAGGTTGTGGGGGAGAAGACATGCTACTCCATTTGTGTTGACAGGTTGACAGACAGTGAGGGTGGTGAGTAATGGTATAATATGTCATTTTGACAGCTGCCTTACCCTGACTCAGCAAATTTAGATGTCCACACACACACACACAGCTTGGAGCTTTGAAGTGCTAAATATCAGTTGATGGAAAGTGTCCAGTCATTATATACAGTGGAACCCCGGTTAACAAAAAAAATTCATTGCAGAAGCCTGCTCGAGTGCCATTACCGAACGAATTTACTTCCTTAAGAAAAAATGTCATTTAGGTTAGTCTATTTCAGACCCCCAAAAATACACTTCCACAAGCACTTACAATATTATACTAACATAATTGCACGATTTCCGGGGTGTTCGTTAACCGGGGTTCCACTGTATGTGTATATATATTATAGAACAATAGTAATAAATAAATTTTTTTATTGTTGGTTTGTGTAAATGATACTAATGTTTGTGCGATTATTGTGTTGCATACAACGAGTGTATATATATATACATTGCACCTTACTTTGGTCTCACAGGCCACATAAGTTACATAAAAAATAAAATAGTGAAAAAAACAATAAACCTACGAAAGAAAGTAAACCAAAGTTTACCGGTGAGTGGCATTCGCCGCTGTTGCCATACGCGGCTCATTTTTTGCCAACTTTACGCCTCTATATCTCCGTAAGTACTGATCGCAAATTTTTTTGGGGGGGATTTAAACAATCGGAAAAATAATCTTAACATTCTGATAAGAATTTTTTTTTTTTTTTTTCGAATATTTTGCGACAACAGGAGACCACTCAGGATTAGGGGATGCGACAGTCAAAGGGTTAATAGCTGTCTCATTATGTAGTCTGAAGGTAACTTTAGTAGTCTCTTGGGGTAATTTACCTAGGTTGGTTATGAGAAAGGTAGGGTAGTGGTCTGTGGTATTATCTGTGATTATGCCTGATTTTAAAGGGGATATGGTGTTAGTCCAGATGTGGTCTAATAGGGAGGCACTAGTCTCAGAGATTCTTGTTGGTTTTGTTACTGTTGGTAGAAGCAAGCAGTTGCTCATAGTGTTTGTGAATTCAGTTACTTGTGGGTCCTGATCTTGCAGGAGATTGATATTTAAGTCTCCTGTAAGTATTAAGTGGTCTTTGTTCATGTGTGCATCAGTAATCATACTTCCTAATTTTTCACTAAATTGGCTAATATTTGACTGTGGTACTCTGTAGATGTTTATCACTGTGAGAGGTTTTTGTAGGTATTTGGATTTAAACTTAGCTATTAAATATTCTCCATGTTCATCTCTTATGCAAATATTGTTGATACATTCAAGCTGGTCTGAGTAGTAAATAGCTGTGCCACCCTTTGTTGGTCTGGCCTACAGTTGTGTATGGCTGTGTAACCAGGAATGGCATAGATATCTGTAGTATTAGTATTAGGCTTTAGCCAGGTTTCAGTGAGAGCAATGATGGACATACTGGCCTGCAGGAAATTTAATAATGCTGTGAGGTCATCGTAATGTTTGCTTAAAGATCTGATATTGTAGTTAAAGACAGTTATGTTATTGTTGGCTCTGAGTAGTGCTTTTGCTTGTTCTGCTGTGTAATAATTACAGTTGTTGTTAGGGTCATGTAAGTCATTTAATAAGAGGTTAATATCAGGATCAATGTTTGGAATCATAAGAATGAGTGTGATTCTATAATTAGACTTAAGAATAGAACAATGTAAAAAGAGCTCTTGGCACGTGAATTAGTACCTTAGTTATTTTTACAAATGCGAATAAATTAACTATGGTAGTTATTCTAAAGCTAAAAATAAAGGAGCTAGGGAATATAATAGTAAACAATGAAAGTAAAACAATTTAGCACCTTAATTATTTTAACAAAAGTTAATATATGAACTGTGGCAGTTAGTTAACTCTAAAATAAAGGAGCTAGGGAATATAATAGTAAACAATGAGAGTAAAACACTTTAGCACCTGAATTAGCACCTTGATTATTTTTTAAAGCTTAGAGTAAAGGAGTTACTGGATGAAAGGCAGTACTAGGTATTAGTTTGTTGAGAACTATTTCAAGGGTACTAAATTAAATGAACAGACAGTAAATATGATATAAAATTAATTTAGAAGTAAGACTTGACTTAAAGCACAAAGTTTAAGCAAGTAATAGCACTAAAAAAAAGTACATAGTATATGAGGTAGTTGGTACTAGCTAGTAAAAGTTAGTACAAAGAATTGCACAATAATGTAATAGGAACATAACTGAAAACACCCAGCTAATTAAAAAAATTACTGACCCCATTAGTGAACTGAAAATTTGATTAGGTCTTCTCTCTATCTTTCCTATTCAACCAGATTCTTGTTTATGTCACTAGTTTGCCAGACAGCATGCTTTGACTATTTTTTGCATTCACTTTGTTGAAATTGTTAAGTATCATAGCTGGAACAATTCACAACTAACCCACAATATATACAGATCTGTAGTTTCACATATATCTTCAGTATAATAAGTTTTTTTTTTCAGATCCTAACATACTTAATGAAGAATTTCATTGGCGAGGAATATTGTGCATGAGACACGTGTGGACTGCCTCGATCATGTCCCAGTCCACAAACAGTGTCCAGATTGCAAGCTTAGAAGCTGTTTTTTGCAAGTCAGTTATGACTGATCATCAGATATTCCAACAAATTTGTTATTCTTTGCATATGCCTCGTTGTGAAGAGATAATGGAGTCCATGAAGAGTCTACTGGTATTATCATCATCATTTACCATTTTTGAAAAAGGAAGAGGTTGGTATCTTAAAATGTTGGCAATTTTTTTTTTTTTTCAAAACCCAAAAACCATTGTTTTTAACCCTTAAACGGTCCACACGTACATTTACGTTAGCACTGCTACTGCCCCAAACGTATTTTTACGTTTTATTTTTCCTGCCTCCAAATTTGGCACGATTGGCCTGAGATGCCTGGTCAGCATAGAATGGGTCTTAACACTCGGTGTGCGCCATATTAAAAAATTCTGGGACCACTTAGTACCTTGTGGGAGCACCAGTTAAATTGAGGGCCAGCTAGAGCAAACACTGCGGCAAACACCATAGATTCACTGATGTCATGTCATATTAACACTCCCCTTTGAAGTGGAAAGTGATGTCGGCAGGCTGGCAGGCCAGCTGGCTGCCTGCCTGCCTGCCTGCCTGGGGACCTGGCTTGCAAACAGCTGGTTGGCCACCTGGCTGGCCAGCAGCTGGCTGGCCAGCAGCTGGCTGGTCAGCTGGGTACCTTATTGGCTGTCTATCTCTGTCTGTCTGTCTGTATCTATCTGTCTCTGTCTCTATCTCACAGGAACACATACGTAAATACAATTATACATAGTGTAAATTACCTAGGATAACTAAAAAAATCAAGACAAAGTGTTATAATGTGCTTGTGATCTGTGTAATACCAGTTGGTTCATGAGCTACTCTCTGAGACAAGCAGACAGAAAGGAGACGACACACAAGCAGACAGAAAGAAAGACACACAGACAGACAGAAAGACAGACACACAGACAGATAGACAGGTTTGCATAACAAATAAAGGGAAGCAATATAAGCTGTCAAATGTCATCACTGTAATTACTGGACTGATAAGAAGAGATAAGACTATGGCTCACCCATCTCGACAAATGTCACCAGAGTCATTAGTGGAGATCAGATGAGATAAGGCAGCGACACAAATCTTTTATTATGTTTATGATTATTATTATTATTATTCTTATTATTATTATTATGCACTATTATTATTATTATTATTATTATTATTATTCACTAATTATTATTATTATTATTATTTTTATGCACTATCATTATTATTATTATTTGAGTACAATTTCAGTACCTAATATTAGTGTCAGAACACAGATTGGCTATGAAATCAAAAGAACTACTATAAATTGTGATTATGAGAACATAAAAATTATATAAAATAATAAAAAAAGTGAAAAAAGGGTATATCGGCAACGATTCTGCAAGCGGCAGGACTCCTGTTGCTGTCAGGTGAGCATCCAGTGCCAACTTCTCCGCCTCATATCTTGGTAACTACTGACCCAAATTCTTTTTTTTTATCCTATAACACTTAAGAAAATGTGCTCTTTAATTCTATATACAGTGGTACCCCGACTTACGATGGTCCCCAAACTCGCCCTTTTATGTAAGTTTATTTTTTTAAATGCTTTTGTAAGTGTAATTTTGGGGGTCTAAAAGGACTAGTCTATTTTACATCATTCCTTATGGGGATAAATTCATTTGGTAATGGCACTTGAACAGCATTCTGGAATGAAAAAATATCGTAAGTCGGGGTACCACTGTAATTTTTTTTTTTTTTTTTTTTCAAAAGATTCGGGGCAATGGGCGAGCTAACGTAAATATACGTTTGGACCGTTTAAGGGTTAAAAGCAAAAACAAAAAAAATTCTTGGTTCTTATTTTCAGCAAAATTTGTTGACAAAACCTCACCCATTCTCTTATTTATTCTCCTTTTACACTCCCTCACCATTCTCTTAATCTCTCTTTTACTCTGCATATACTCTACCCTTCTTATATCATTTCTGCTTTGTAAAAACCTCTCATATTCTTTTTCTCCCCTACCACTCTCTTTAACTTGGCATTCCATCAATCACTCCTCTTCCCTCCTGCACCCATCCTGGAGTATACCTGGAAAGGGTTCTGGGGGTCAACGTCCCCGCAGCCCGGTCTGTGACCAAGCCTCATAGTGGATCAGGGCCTGATCAACCAGGCTGTTACTGTTGACAGCATGCAACCCGACGTACGAACCACAGCCCGGCTGGTCAGGTACTGACTTTAGGTGCCTGGCCACAAAGCCCTCCAACAACATTTCAGGGTAGTAGGGATGTGACGGGAAGTGTTTTTTCCATACTTTTTTCCCCGCATTTGTTTGGCAAATATGATGGGCAGCTGGGCATTCACGAATGTTCAAAGCTTGCGAAAGTGGAGGGCTAGCTGTATAATCATGTATCTCTCCCGCCTGCATTCTAGGGAGTACAGGTTGAGGAACTTTAAGCGTTCCCAGTAATTGAGGTGTTTTATCGCAGTTATGTGTGCCGTGAAGGTTCTCTACATTTTCTAGGTCAGCAATTTCACCTGCCTTGAAAGGTGCTGTTAGTGTGCAGGGATTGGCATCCCTGGTTTTGAAGGTTCTCATTATCCATCCTGTCATTTTTCTAGCAGATGTGATTGATACAATGTTATGGTCTTCGAAGGTGAGATCTTCTGACATGATCACTCCCAGATCTTTTACATTAGTTTTTCGCTCTATTGTGTGGTTGGAATTTGTTTTATACTCCAATGTAGTTTTAATTTCCTCACGTTTTCCATATCGGAGTATAGTGGACCCTCGGCTAACGATCATTCCAGATAATGATTTGTTTGGTTAACAGTTGCTTTTTACGGTCAATATTTTTCTCAGGTAGCGATATTTACTCGGTAAGCGATACGTACAAGACCTGTCTGCCCGCTCTGCGCTTGCACGCCTCCTTCCAGGACGCCAGTCCAGCATTCTTTACACTTGAGTGAACAATACCCAGCGTGCTCTTTCAAACATTCACAATACATTTGGTGTCTTTTTTGGTGGTTTAGTGATTGTCACTGTGAAATAAGTCACCATGGGTCCAAAGAAGCTTCCTAGTGGCACCCCTGTGGTAAAGAGAGTGAGGAACACCATCGAACTGAAGGAGATTGTTGAAAAATATGAGAGTGGCGTACGTGTGGGTGAGCTTGCCAGGATGTACAGAAAAAAACAATCTACTATCACCACTATCCTGGCAAAGAGAAAAGAAATCAAGGAAGCTAATGTTGCAAAAGGGGTTGATATGTTTACGAAACAAAGATCGAAAACAGTGGATGAGGTTGAGAAGTTATTGCTGGTGTGGATCAATAAAAAACAGATAGCGGGTGATAGTATTTCCACGGCGATAATTTGTGAAAAGGCAAGGCAGTTGCACACAGATCTTGTCAAGACAGTGCCTGCAACCAGTGGTGAGGCGAGTGATTTTAAAGCCAGCAGAGGCTGGTTTGAGAGGTTTAAGAAACGTAGTGGCATACACAATGTTGTGAGGCATGGTGAGGCAGCCAGCTCAGACAAACGTGCAGCTGAAAAATTTGTGAGTAAATTTAAGGGGTTCGTAGAGGCTGAAGAATTCCTCCCCCAACAAGTGTTTAATTGTGATGAAACAGGCCTGTTTTGGAAGAAAATGCCAAACAGGACCTTCATTACTCAGGAGGAAAAGGCACTGCCAGGACACAAGCCTATGAAAGACAGGCTAACTCTCATGATGTGTGCCAATACCAGTGGTGATTTTAAAGTGAAGCCTTTACTTTTGTATCACGCAGAAAATCCCAGAGCCTTCAAGAAACACAATGTTAACAGGAATAATTTGTGTGCATTGAAAGGCTAACACTAATGCATGGGTCACTACGGACTTTTTCAAGGAATGGTTGACTGGAGTGTTTGGCCCTAGTGTGAAGAAATACCTCCTGGAAAAGAAATTGGGACTCAAGTGTCTCCTGGTACTGGACAATGCTCCTGCTCATCCTCACAACTTGGAAGAGTTGTTGTCTGACAAGTTCAATTTCATCAGAGTGAAGTTCTTGCCTCCTAACACCACTCCTCTCATCCAGCCCATGGACCAGCAGGTCATTGCAAACTTCAAGAAACTGTACACCAAAGCAATGTTTCAAAGGTGCTTTAATGTGACCAATGACTCTGAATTGACCCTAAGAGAGTTCTGGAAAGATCACTTTAATATCGTGCATTGCATAGGCCTTATAGGTAAGGCTTGGGAGGAAGTGACTTCCAGGACTTTGAACTCTGCTTGGAGACCACTGTGGCCGGATTGTGTTGAAAAGAGGGATTTTGAAGGATTTGAGGCTGACCCTGACGACCCTGTGCCTGTTGTGGAAGATATTGTGGCATTGGGGAACAGCCTGGGGTTGGAGGTGAGTGGTGAGGATGTGGAAGAGTTGGTGGAGGAGCACAGGGTAGAGCTAACAGCTGAAGAGCTGCAAGAGCTGGAACTGGAACAGCATCAGACCAGAGCTGAGGTTATTGCTTCACAGGAGGAGGAAGAGAGAGAGAAGGAGGTGCCTTCTTCAGTGCTTAAGGAAATTTGTTCCAAGTGGAACGATGTGCAAAATTTTGTTGAAAAACACCACCCTGAGCAAGCTGAAATGAGCCGTCTGTGCAACCACTTCAGTGTCAGAGCCATGTTGCACTTCAGGAAAGTATAAAAGAGTCGCCAGAAACAGAGGACTGTGGACAGCTATTTCACGAGGCAGGGATCCATTGACTCTCAAGCTGGTCCTAGTGGCATTAAAAGAAAAAGAAGGGAAGTAACCCCAGATAAGGACTTGTTACCTGAAGTCTTTATGGAGGGGGATTCCCTTCCAAACACTAAGCACTCTCTCACTCCTCCTCCCTATCTTCCAGATGCCAGCAAGTCTCTTCAATAAAGGTAAGTAAATGTTATTTTAAATGTTTAATTATAAATTTAATCTTTACAAAATGAATTTTTTGTGAATATTTTTGGATGTCTGGAACGGATTAATTGTATTTACATTATTTCTTATGGGAAATAAGGTTTCGGATAACGTTTTTTTCGGGTAAAGGTCTAGCTCCTAGAACGGATTAAGATCATTAGCCGAGTGTCCACTGTAATTGAAATTTCTCATCATTGAACTTCATATTGTTTTCTGCGGCCTATAAACGACATAGATGAGGGAATAAATAGCGACATAAGCAAATTTGCTGATGACACCAAAATAGGCCGTCCAATTCATTCTAATGAGGACATTAGAGCACTCCAAGATGATTTGAATAGACTGATGCAGTGGTCGGAGAAGTGGCAGATGCAGTTTAATAATAATAATTTTATTTTGACATGATACAAGGTTGTACTATAGTTCTAGGAATACATGAGGTGTCCATGCCAAAATCCCCTAATATGCTGAGCATTGTGGGCATTTTTAAAATTAATTAACAGTAGAGTACATGGTAAAAAATTTTGGTTGATAATTTACAAAATAAGTATAATTGTTATAGGTAGTAGGTTGGTAGACAGCAACCACCCAGGGAGGTACTACCGTCCTGCCAGGTGACTGTGAAACAGAAACCTGAAACTGTTTTACATGATGGTAGGATTGCTGGTGTCTTTTTTCTGTCTCATAAACACGCTGGATAACAGGTATATCTAGCTACTTCTACTTACACTTTAGGTCACACTACACTGGCATACACATGCATATATATACATACACACATCTAGGTTTTTCTTCTTTTTCTTAATAGCTCTTGTTCCTTTTATTTTCTCTATTGTCCATGGGGAAGTGGAAAAGAATCTTTCCTCCGTAAGCCATGCGTGTCGTGTGAGGCGACTGAGATGCCGGGAGCAATGGGCTAGTAACCCCTTCTCCTGTACAAATCTACTAAAAACGAGAAGAAGAAAAACTTTATAAAATTGGGTTGTCTGAATGTGCGTGGATGTAGTGCGGATGATAAGAAAGAGATGATTGCCGATGTTATGAATGAAAAGAAGTTGGATGTCCTGGCCCTAAGCGAAACAAAGCTGAAGGGGGTAGGCGAGTTTCAGTGGGGAGAAATAAATGGGATTAAGTCAGGAGTATCTGAGAGAGTTAGAGCTAAGGAAGGGGTAGCAATAATGTTGAAGGATCAGTTATGGAAGGAAAAGAGGGAATATAAATGTGTAAATTCAAGGATTATGTGGATTAAAATAAGGGTCGGATGCGAAAAGTGGGTCATAATAAGCGTGTATGCACCTGGAGAAGAGAGGAGTGTAGAGGAGAGAGAGAGATTTTGGGAGATGTTAAGCGAATGTATAGGAACTTTTGAACCAAATGAGAGAGTAATTGTGGTAGGGGACCTAAATGCTAAAGTGGGAGAAACATGCAGAGAGGGTGTAGTAGGTAAGTTTGGGGTGCCAGGTGTAAATGATAATGGGAGCCCTTGATTGAACTTTGTATAGAAAGGGGTTTAGTTATAGGTAATACATATTTTAAGAAAAAGAGGATAAATAAGTATACAAGATATGATGTAGGGCGTAATGACAGTAGTTTGTTGGACTATGTATTGATAGATAAAAGACTGTTGAGTAGACTTCAGGATGTACATGTTTATAGAGGGGCTACAGATATATCAGATCACTTTTAGTTATAGCTACAGTGGGAGTAAAAGGTAGATGGGATACAAGGAAAATAGAATCAGTAAGTAAAAGAGAGGTGAAGGTTTATAAACTAAAAGAGGAGGCAGTTAGGGTAAGATATAAACAACTATTGGAGGATAGATGGGCTAGTGAGAGTGTAGGCAATGGGGTCGAAAATGTATGGGGTAGATTTAAAAATGTAGTGTTAGAGTGTTCAGCAGAAGTTTGTGGTTACAGGCGAGTGGGTGCGGGAGGGAAGAGGAGCGATTGGTGGAATGATGATGTAAAGAGAGTAGTAAGGAGAAAAAGTTAGCATATGAGAGGTTTTTACAAAGTAGAAGTGATGCAAGGAGGGAAGAGTATATGGAGAGAAAAAGAGAGGTTAAAAGAGTGGTGAAGCAATGTAAAAAGAGAGCAGATGAGAGAGTGGGTGAGATGTTATCAGCAAATTTTGTTGAAAATAAGAAAAGTTTTGGAATGAGATTAATAAGTTGAGGAAGCCTAGAGAACAAATGGATTTGACAGTTAAAAATAGGAGAGGAGAGTTATTAAATGGAGAGTTAGAGGTATCGGGAAGATGGAGAGAATATTTTGAGGATTTGTTAAATGTTGATGAAGACAGGAAGCTGTGATTTCGTGTGTAGGGCAAGGAGGAATAACATCTTGTAGGAGTGTGGAAGAGCCAGTTGTGGGTGTAGGGGAAGTTCGTGAGGCAGTGGGTAGAATGAAAGGGGTAAGGCAGCTGGGATTGATGGGATAAAGATAGAAATGTTAAAAGCAGGTGGGGATATAATTTTGGAGTGGTTGGTGCTATTATTTAATAAATGTATGGAAGAGGGTAAGGTACCTAGGATTGGCAGAGAGCGTGTATTGTTCCTTTGTATAAAGGCAAAGGGGACAAAAGAGAGTGCAAAAATTATAGGGGAATAAGTCTGTTGAGTGTACCTGGTAAAGTGTATGGTAGAGTTATTATTGAAAGAATTAAGAGTAAAACAGAAAGCAGGATAGCAGATGAACAAGGGGGCTTTAGGAAAGGTAGGGGGTGTGTAGACCAAGTGTTTACAGTGAAACATATAGGTGAACAGTATTTGGATAAGGGTAAAGATGTTTTTGTGGCATTTATGGATTTGGAAAAGGCGTATGATAGGGTAGATAGGGGGCAATGTGGCAGATGTTGCAGGTGTATGGAATAGGAGGAAGGTTACTGAAAGCAGTGAAGAGTTTTTATGAGGATAGTGAGGCTCAGGTTAGAGTGTGTAGGAGGGAAGGGACTATTTCCCAGTAAAAGTGGGCCTTAGACAAGGATGTGTGATGTCACCGTGGTTGTTCAATATATTTATAGATGGGGTTGTAAGAGAAGTGAATGCGAGGGTCTTGGCAAGAGGTGTTGGGCTAAAAGATAAAGAAGCAAATACAAAGTGGGAGTTGTCACAGTTGCTTTTTGCTGATGACACTGTGCTTTTGGGAGATTCTGAAGAGAAGCTGCAGAGGTTGGTGGATGAATTTGGTAGGGTGTGTAAAAGAAGAAAATTGAAAGTGAATATAGGAAAGAGTAAGGTGATGAGGATAACAAAAAGATTAGGTGACGAAAGATTGGATATCAGATTGGAGGGAGAGAGTATGGAGGAGGTGAATGTATTCAGATATTTGGGAGTGGACATGTCGGCGGATGGGTCTATGAAGGATGAGGTGAATCATAGAATTGATGAGGGGAAAAGGGTGAGTGGAGCACTTGGAGTCTGTGGAGACAAAGAACCTTGTCCATGGAAGTAAAGAGGGAATGTATGAGAGTATAGTTATACCAACGCTCTTATATGGGTGTGAAGCATGGGTGATGAATGTTGCAACGAGGAGAAGGCTGGAGGCAGTGGAGATGTCATGTCTGAGATCAATGTGTGGTGTGAATATAATGCAGAGAATTCGGAGTTTGGAAATTAGGAGGAGGTGCGGATTACCAAAACGATTGTCCAGAGAGCTGAGGAGGGGTTGTTGAGGTGGTTTGGACATGTAGAGAGAATGGAACGAGACAGAGTGACTTCGAGAGTGTATAAATCTGTAGTGGAGGGAAGGCGGGTAGGGGTCGGCCTAGGAAAGGTTGGAGGGAGGGGTAAAGGAAGTTTTGTGTGCGAGGGGCTTGGATTTCCAGCAAGCATGTGTGAGCGTATTTGATAGGAGTGAATGGAGGCATATAGTTTTTAATACTTGACGTGCTGTTGGAGTGTGAGCAAAGTAACATTTATGAAGGGATTCAGGGAAACCGGCAGGCCGGACTTGAGTTCTGGAGATGGGAAGTACAGTGCCGGCACTCTGAAGGAGGGGTGTAAATGTTGCAGTTTTATAACTGTAGTGTAAAGCACCCTTCTGGCAAGACAGTGATGGAGTGAATGATGATGAAAGTTTTTCTTTTTCGGGCCACCCTGCCTTGGTGGGAATCGGCCGATGTGTTAATAAAAAAAAAAAAAAAAAAAAAGTATAATTGTGTATTTAGATTGTGAAATTTGAATATAAGTTGAACATAATAATTTGTTAATTGCAGCAATGCAATTAATTATATCAGATCACAAATTAAAACAATTAGTTGTGTTGCAAGTACAGTTTATATGTTCATTAGATAAGTTATACAGAGTACAAGAGAGTGGATTATTTTATTTGTTAATGCTATAGAAACAGAGTTAGCTCAGTATGCATTATTTATGACAGGTTTTTACATTTAAGTGATTAATCAACTTTGTTGGTAATGTTAAATATTGTGCACTTGGGTTTGGGTGAGAAGGTGGTTTTTTAGCAGCGCTTTGAATTGAGGTACAGGCAGGGTTTCTTTGGCAATCACAGGTAATGAATTCCAAATTTTCGGGCCTTTAATGTGCATTGAGTTTTTGCATAGTGTTACATGGACACGGGGATCATCGAGGAGTGATCTGTGTCTTGTGTTATGGTCATGTGTTCTGTTAAGGTTGGTAAGGAGAAGTTTGAGTGGTGGGTTAATATTTGAGTTTAGTGTTCTATGTATGTAATAGGCACAGTAAAAAGTATGGATGTTTTGTATGTGAAGTTCTAAATGTTGGACAGGAAAATAACCATGCCACATATAAACTAAATAATGTAGATCTTAATATTACGGATTGTGAAAAGGATTTAGGAGTTTTGGTTAGCAGTAATCTGAAACCAAGACAACAGTGCATTAGTGTTCGCAGTAAAGCTAACATAATTCTTGGCTTCATATCAAGAAGTATAAATAATAGAAGTCCTCAGGTTGTCTTCAACTCTATATATCTATGGTTAGGCCTCATTTAGATTATGCTGCACCGTTTTGGTCACCGTATTACAGAATGTATATAAATGCACTGGAAAACGTACAAAGGAGGATGACAAAGTTGATCTCATGTATCAGAAATCTTCCCTATGAGGATAGGCTGAGGGCCCTGAATCTGCACCCTCTAAAAAGACGTAGAATTATGGGGGATATGATTGAGGTGTATAAATGGAAAACAGGAATTAATAAAGGGGATGTAAATATCATGCTAAAAATATCCAGCATAGACAGGACTTGCAGCAATGGTTTTAAGCTGGAAAAATTCAGATTCAGGAAGGATATAGGAAAGCACTGGTTTGGTAATAGAGTTGTGGATGAGTGAAACAAACTCCTGAGTACCGTTCTAGAAGCTAAGACGTTGTGCAGTTTTAAAAATAGGTTGGATAAATACATGAGTGGGTGTGAGTTGGACCTGACTAGCTTGTGCTACTAGGTCAGATGTTGTGTTCCTCCCATTAGTGAATATGACTGACCTGACTAGGTTAAGGCATTGGCTTAAACTGGTGGGAGAATTGGACATGCCTCGCATGGGCCAGTAGGCCCATGTGAGTGTTCCTTCTTTCTTATGTTCTTATTTAAAGATTTGGTTGATGTCTGCCTGAAGTCTTGCAGTTTCTTCAATGGAGGACACTGTCATGCAAATTCGGGTGTCATCTGCAAAGGAAGACATGGCGCTGTGGTTCATATCCCTGTCTATGTCAGATATGAGGATGAGGAACGAGATGGGAGTGAGTACTGTGCCTTGTGGAACAGAGCTTTTCACCATAGCCGCCTCAGACTTTACTCTGTTTACTACTAATCTTTGTGTCCTATTTGTTAGGAAATTATAGATCCATCTACCAACTTTTCCTGTTATTCCTTTATCATACATTTTGTGCACTATTACACCATGGTCACACTTGTCAAAGGCTTTTGCAAAGTCTGTGTGTATTACATCTACATTCTGTTTGTTTTCTAGAGCATCCAGGACCTTGTCATAGTGGTCCAGTAGTTGGGACAGACAGGAGCAACCTGCTCTAAATCCATGCTGCCCTGGGTTGTGTAACTGATGGGTAGCGATCTTGCTTCTTAGAGCCCTTTCAAAGATTTTTATGATATGGACGTAGCGCTATCGATCTGTAGTTCTTTGTTATTGCTTTACTGCCCCCTTTGTGGAGTGGGGCTATGTCTGTGTTTTTAGCAGCTGTGGGACGACCCCTGTGTCCATGCTCCTCTCCAGGATGTTAAAAGCAATTGATAGGGTCTTGCAGTTCTTGATGAACACGGAGTTCCATGAGTCTTGGCCTGGGGCAGAGTTCATGGGTATGTCATTTATCGCCTTTTCAAAGTCATTTGACATCAGGATAATATCAGATAGATGTGTTTGTACCAAATTCTGTCTCTCTCTCTCATAAAAATTCATTTAGATCTTCGACTGTCTGGTTAGTGGCCTAAAAACAGAGTCATATTGGGACTTGAGTAGCTCACTCATTTCCTTGCTGTCATCTGTGTAGGACCCATCTGCTTAAGTAGGGGCCCAATACTGATGTTGTTCTCGACTTTGATTTGGCATAAGAAAAGAAATACTTTGGGTTTCTTTCAATTTCATTTATGGCTTTTAGTTCTTGCATTTCTTGACTCCTGTAAGATTCCTATATCCACAAGCTTCTGCTGAACACTAGCATTGCATTCTTAAATCCCAAATACTGCATCAACCTCCTCATTACCTATACTTTAGCCCATCTTTCTCCTTTAATTTATAATCTTTCACTTCTCTCCTCATGATATTCTTTTTGTACCTTTCTACCTTTTCCTCTTACTGTAGCTACAACTAAATAATGATCTGATATACCTATTACCCTCTAAAATCATGCACATCCAGAAGTCTACCCATCAACCTTTTATCTACTAATACAGAGTCTAACAAACTGCTGTCACTGGGCCTATATCGTATCTTGTGTACTTATTTATTCCCCTTTTTTTTTTTACCTTAAAACATGTTTTACTTATTACTAAACTTTTCTATACAGCCTCTCCTCACTTAGCGATGTACAGTGGACTCCGCTATTCGAACTTAATCCGCTCCAGGAGCTAGTTCTCAACGCGAAATGTTCGAATGGCAATTTAATTTTTCCCATAAGAAATAATGGAAATACAATTAATCCGTTCCTGCTGTCAGGAGGCATGACAAAATAGTACAGTGGACCTCGAGTTACGATGGTCCCCAAAATCGCCCTTTTATGTAAGTTTATTTTTTAAATGCTTTTGTGTATATTTTTGGGGGTGTAAAAGGCCTAGTCTATTTTACATTATTCCTTATGGGGATAAATTCGTTTGGTAATGGCACTTGAACAGCATTCTCGAACAAAAATATCGTAACTCGAGGTACCACTGTACTTCACTATGAAGCTATTATCAACTCAACAGCTTATTTATCTATCACAATTCATCTAATATGACAAAATAAACAATATAAATAACATAAAAACCCATATACACTCTAGAATGAATAAAATATGTATGTCATTACGAATGTGGTGGCTGGGGAGGACGGGTGGCGGGCATGCTTGATCCAACTATCAAAACATCTTCCCATTCTTTCCTCCTTCAGACATGTTAGTATAAGAGAAAACGGAGTTTGTAATGCTAACTGCATTAGATCACTTCCAGTCGGCTTCACGGAGTGAACAGAAATCATACGTGTCAGGCTGGTAACAGCAACAACAACTGGTTTGTTTACAAAACTCCGAACCTTCATTTAATCTTGTTTACTCGCCTCGACTCTACCACCACTGCCTCTCACCACTGCCTCTACCACCACTGCCTCTACCACCACTGCCTCTACCACCACTGCCTCTCACCACTGCCTCTACCACCACTGCCTCTACCACCACTGCCTCTCACCACTGCCTCTACCACCACTGCCTCTGCCACCACTGCCCTGCCACCACTGTATCTCACCACTGTCCTGCCACCACTGTCTCTACCACCACTGCCTCTCACAACTGCCTCTACCACCACTGCCTCTACCACTGCCTCTCACCACTGCCTCTACCACCACTGCCTCTCACCACTGCCTCTACCACACTGCCTCTCACCACTGCCTCTCACCACTGCCTCTACCACCACTGCCTCTCACCACTGCCTCTACCACCACTGCCCTCACCACTGCCTCTACCACCACTGCCTCACCACTGCCTCTCACCACTGCCTCTCACCACTGCCTCTCACCACTGCCTCTACCACCACTGCCTCTGCCACCACTTTCTCTGCCACCACTGCCTCTACCACCACTGCCCTCACCACTGCTCTCACCACTGCCTCAACCACCACTGCCTCTACCACTGCCCTACCACCACTGCCTCTCACCACTGCCTCTCACCACTGCCTCTACCACCACTGCCTCTCACCACTGCCTTTACCACCACTGCCTCTACCACCACTGCCTCACCACCACTGCCTCAACAACCACTGCCTCAACCACCACTGCCTCTCACCACTGCCTCAACCACCACTGCCTCAACCACCACTGCCTCTACCACTGCCTCTACCATCACTGCCTCTCACCACTGCCCTCACCACTGCCCTCACCACTGCCTCTACCACCACTGCCTCTCACCACTGCCTCTACCACCACTGCCTCTACCACCACTGCCTCTCACCACTGCCTCTACCACCACTGCCTCTACCACCACTGCCTCTACCACCACTGCCTCTACCACTGCCTCTACCACTGCCTCACCACCACTGCCTCTACCACCACTGCCTCTCACCACTGCCTCGCCCCACTGTCTCTGCTACCACTGCCTCTACCACCACTGCCTCTACCATCACTGCCTCCTCACCACTGCCTCTCACCACTGCCTCTACCACCACTGCCTCTACCACCACTGCCTCTACCACCACTGCCTCTACCACCACTGCCTCTATCACCACTGCTTCTCACCATTGCCTCTCACTTAATGAACAAACTCCAAACAATTATAATTAAGTGTGAAATGTATGGATGAGCGTGCAGGGTATTGTTCTCTTGAGTGAAACAACGAGGACTGGCTCTCCAGCGCCTGGGCGGACAGGTGATGGACGCACTTGTTCGAATCGGGATATTTTGTTCGCATGGCGATATCGATTTTCTTGTTCTAATGACGATATGTTCTATTGCCGAGCCGTTCTGAATAGAGGGGGTCCACTGTACTGTTTACCGACGCCTATGACTTACGACAGGCTCTCTCACCAGAATTCATACCTAAATAATGTATATTAGATGATTTCCTCTATTTTGTTTATTTCAATATACAGTGGTACCCCGACTTACGATATTAACCTCAGAGAGGGCATATTTTAAAGCGAAACAATCGTAAAACGAATCAATTTTCCCCATAAGAAATAATGGAAATAAATTTAACCTGTCCAAGACTTCCAAAAGTAGTTAAATAAAATATTTTTAGAACTTTTGGACATTAAAAATAAATAATTAATAAAGAATACCTAAAACACATGCAAATATTGAACAATAACATGTCACTTACATTAATTGAAGAGTTGTTGATGTGTGGAGGAGGGAGAAGGTGGAGAGTATGCTAGTGTTTGGAAGGGGGAAACCCCTTCCATTAACACTGCAGGTACCAAGTTCTTTTTTGGGGTTACTGGCCTTTTCTTTGAATGCTACACTCCCTGCATGAATGCTACACTCCTGCATGAATGCTACACTCCCTGCATGAATGCTACACTCCCTGCATGCCTACTACACTCCCTGCATCCTTGCTACACTCCCTGCATCCTTGCTACACTCCCTGCATCCTTGACACTCCCTGCATCTTTGCTTCACTCCCTGCATGAATGCTACACTCCCTGCATGCCTACTACACTCCCTGCATCCTTGCTACACTCCCTGCATCCTGCTACACTCCCTGCATCCTTGCTACACTCCCTGCATCTTTGCTTCACTCCCTGCATGAATGCTACACTCCCTGCATGCCTACTACACTCCCTGCATCCTTGCTCACTCCCTGCATCCCTGCACACTCCCTGCATCCCTGCTACACTCCCTGCATCCTTGCTACACTCCCTGCATCCTTGCTACACTCCCTGCATCCTTGCTACACTCCCTGCATCCCTGCTACACTCCCTGCATCCCTGCTACACTCCCTGCATCCCTGCTACACTCTCTGCACTTTGCTACACTCCCTGCATCCCTGCTACACTCCCTGCATGCCCTACACTCCCTGCATGCCTGCACACTCCCTGCATAAATGCTACACTCCCTGCATAAATGCTTCACTCCCTGCACATTCTTTACCAAGGCTTAGCACTAGGATCTTTCCTTGGACCCATGGTAGCTTTTTAGCAGTTGCAAGCACTAAAAACAGTGGAATAATGACAATATACTGGTAGGGAATGCGTGGGTGTGGGTGGGTGGTCGCTCTCGCTTGTAAACAATAGCACTGACGCTCCCTGGAGTGCGCGCTCAGCTGGGCGCCAGTGGACACGTCCGGTACGAATGTCGGTAAACGAAGCAAACATCGTAAGTCACAAACAAATTTCTTACGTTATAAATATCGGTACCAAAATAACGTAAGATGATAACATCGTAGTCGTTCCACTGTATGTGTAAGTGGAACCCCGGTTAACGAAAAAATTCATTGCAGAAGCCTCCCGGGAAGTATTACGAACGAATTTACTTCCTAAAAAAAAATGTCATTTAGGTAGTCTATTTCAGACTCCCAAAATACATTCACAAGCACTTACAATATTTTACATAATTGCACGATTTCGGGTGTTCGTTAACCGGGGTTCCACTGTACAGTGGACCCTCGGTTTTCGTTCACCTCCAAACTCGAACAATTATGTAAGTGTATTTTTGTAAGAGCTTTTGTAAGTGTATTTTTGGGGGTCTGAAATAACTAATTTACATTTGTCCTTATGGGAACAAATTCGTTCGGTAACAGCACTTGAACAGCATTCTGGAAAGAATTTTGAACGAAAACCGAGGGTCCACTGTACGTACAGTACACTACTGTATAAACATTTAACCCTTTCAGGGCCGTCCCATAGATCTACGACTTTGAAGCCAGGGTCCAAACCGTAGATCTACGCTATAAGCTCAGCTCACTCAGATAACCTGTGAGCAGTAAATTTGGGCCTAGATATAGAGAACACGTCAATGTGGTAAGTGTGCACCACATAAACAAATCCTGCAGCACGCAGGCATAATGAGAAAAAAACTGCGACCATAATTTTGGATTAAAACAGCGACTGAGGTGTTTTTTCGTATGTTTTCTACAGTTGTATTCGTGATTTCTTTGTCTCATTTGATAAAATGGAAGATATATTACAGAAATAGGGATGATTTTGATTGGTTTTAGTAATGAAAATGGCTTAAAACTGAACTTAAAGTAGCGGAAATCTTCAATTTTTGCCGATGTTCAAGAGTAAACAAATGTCATCATGAGTCTAATACGCATTAGCTGGTGGGTCTAATATACGTTCACAAATGTGCTGATATTATTTATACAATTATTACAACATTGCATAACAGTAAATCTTCTATTTTTGGTGTGAATAAAAATTCATTATGTGATTAAAAATAAAAGGGAATTCATTTGTAAAGCCTGAAAGCATAACTAATGAATAGAGGAAATGTTAGTTTAGTGTCAGGAATGCCTGTATTGTTTATTCTGGATCCTATTTTGAAATTGGAATATTTTGAACTTTGTGTTAAATTGGCCAAATTACCAATTTCCGATCACTTTATTGGATAGTTGAAACAGTTGACTGGGTGATTTCTTGTGCTCAATCGATAAAATAGAAGTAATACTAGCTAAATAGCTAAGAATTTGGTGACTGGAAATAATGTAATTGGCCTAAAATGGGAGTCAAAGTCGGCAAAATCGCCATGCGTAAATATCGCTGACACATCAAAATTTGCAGAGCGAATTTCGTCAGTTTTCCATCAAATTTCATACTTTTTGCTGTATTACCTTGAGAAAAAGATTCTCTACCATTTCATAAGAAAAAATTTTTTTTTTTTTTTTTTAAATTCTGGACCCTGGCTGTCACCTTGAGATTTGGCCTCTGGACCCTGAAAGAGTTAAAATAGTATACCAGAAATGTATAATGGTGCAAAGGTGACATTAAAACAATATCAAAGATGGTTGACACAAACTCATTACCATTATATGTAGTATGCTCCTCACTTAGCGATGAATTTGTTTAACGTGGTCTTAGGAACGGAATCCACCTTAAGTGAGGAGAGGCTGTATAAAGTTCAATTACAAGCCTCCATTTTCATTTACCCCTGGCATCCCCAAACTTACCTGGTACACCTCTACGACTTTACAGCCTCAAAAACTTACAAAGTCCTCCACAGGTTCCTCAAAACTCGTGAAGGTAGTACAGCCTCACCTTGCTTAACAACGGAGTTCCGTTCCTAAGACCATGTGGTAAATGAATTTGTTGCTATGAGAGATACTATAATGGTAGTGGGTTTGAATCAACCATCTTTGATAGTGTTTTAATGCCACCTTTACACCATTTATAACATTTCTGGTATATTTTTAAATGTTTGTACAGTAGTGTACTGTATATTGTAATAAAGAGAATAGAGGAATTCAGCTCTAATATACATTATTTAGGTATGCATACTGGTCAGAGAGCCCATCATAAGTCCGAGTCATCGGTAAACGAGACATCGCTAAGTGAGGAGAGACTATATTTTTAAACATTTCAATAAGAAATACAATCATGCTTGTTATTAAAGTTTTAAATAACTTTTCTCTTGATATTTTATATCACAGAAACATGGCTGTTGGAGTCTTGATATAGAGCTGGTAGCAGCTGCTTACCTCAGGTCCTTTTCAGTTTATCATATTCTTAGGTCAG